>PISX010000108.1:49007-177826 GCA_004024625.1 Mellivora capensis | reverse complement strand
AGAGAAATCGGTCCCCACATCCCTGCCTCGTATACATACACCATGAGCAGCTTTGAAACTCCTTCCCTCCTCTCACGCTTCTTGCTTGGAATAGGACAGCCTGAACCTGTTCTCCTTAACTTATTAGAGATGACATAACATCATGGTTGACACCCTCCTGCAGACCAGGCGATCGGAGGCACAGCTTCATACAAAAGAGAGTACACTTGGCCATGAGTTAGGAGCCCGAGTTCCAGTCCTATGGCTATGTGACTTTGGAGAAACCTTTAGCCCTGTCTGGGGTCTCCACTTCTTCATGTGGAAAACAAACACATGTTCCTGCCTCTCTGCGGATCCTGGATGTGTTGGGTGGAGTGGAGGAGTCCTGGGGTCATGGAGATGGACACGGGAAGGGTAAGAGCTCTGAGTCCCAGCCTCCCAAACAGCCAACATGGTCTCTGTTCCTGTCTGTTCCAGTCTCGGTCATGGCAGGGGCCCTGACCTCCCACCTGCCCTTCTCCCCCACCATTCTAGTTCTTCTACTTTTCCTAATCTTGATTTTCCTGTCAGACATGTGCGCAGAGACACTTTCTCCCTGGTTTTGTCCAATTTCATTTGTGCACCAACCCCTGGAGCAGCGTGGATGCACTTCAGGACCGCAGTGATATCTGTGGGGATTTAAAAGATATTCTCCTTTGTGTGGTTCCTGTTCCCAACTACTTTTAAGTGCCAGCAAAGCCCGGTGGAGTCTCCCTTGTATTCCCTGGCATGGAAACTTGTGCTATGTAGAGTTGTGCCCATTCACAGGATTTTGACTGACAACACAGTCCCGAAGGGCTTGTTGAATTTGTTCTAAGTCCTTTGCATTTTTCTTCTAGTTAAAAATTTTAATGAAGAGCTGATTAATATGGAATGTTCCAAATTCTACGCCAATTCTTTTACCCGTCTTCAAACTATAGTGATTCATTTTACCCTACTGGACTTATCTTCCAAAGTTATTAAAGAGAGGAACTCTAAATTTCCAGACAACATGAACAGACATTGTGGTTGGCGTCCCAAAGTGGGAGCCATTTTGAGTTCTTGGGCCACAGAAATCCAAGCAGGTAAGAAGTGAAATGCAGCTACCATATTCAGAGGGAGGCAAATCCTTCTAGTTGGTTCAGTAAGGGAGACCGAAGCAAGCCAGCTCCCTGGGGTTGGGTCCCCGGTCTTTGATTCTATATCTGTGGTACAAAGAAGCATGTTCCAGTCTCCAGAGTCCACAGGAAACTTTGGGACAAGAAATATATTCAGTGCCAATGAAAATATATTTATTTCTTGGACAGGTGACTGAATAAATCAATATATAAAATGTAGTCTCTCATTCTGGATAATAGAGATCTATTTGAGCTTTAAACATTTCAAAATCCAGTAGAACAAGACCCTTAGTTCAAGGCCTTTCAGTCATAACCCTGACAAAAGTGGTTTCCTTTCTCTGAGCTCCCATGCCGTAAGTCACTTGGACTTTTTAGGAGACCCTGAACAGGTCGCAGGAAGAACAGCTGAAAGATCTGGGCACGTGGGACTGAAAGAGGGAAGATGTAACAAACCACAACAGCAGGTGCATTAGAGCATCTGGGGCACTCTTCTGTGACAGAAGGTATGGCGCCAGATGGCAGAACTCACACCAGTGGCTGGATTGTTTACAGGAGGGTGGCGTTGGCCATGCATCAGAAGGAACTCTGAACCCACGAGAGCCTCCTTCCCACGAATAGCCTGCCCTGTGTTGTAGTCTAAGTGGAGGTTGATCTTTTCCAAGAATACAGGAGAGATGCAGAAATCAGACTGCCTGCCTGCTAAGGTACCTTCCAATTTAGGAATCACTGGATCCTACTGCCATCTTTCCACAATTGTGGTGGGAATGCCTCCCCCATCTTTCTTTTGGACTCAAGTATGGAGAATTGAGTTAGTAACATCCCTTAGTTTTTAACTCATTACCACCATCAACCCATACAAGACCTTTCTTCTGTTTTGTTTCATCTTTATTCACTTTGTCCCTAATTCTCATTCCAATGCTCACACCCTCCCCCATAGGAAGCAGCTCAATAGTGTTTGACATATGCCCTTGACATGTATGTACCCTTGTAGAATGTACAGCATTGGTTGTGAATATGTATCTTCTATATTTACATGCACAATATTCTCTTGTTCCCATTGTGTTACTAGTTTTTTCACTCAATACCATGTTTGGCCTTCATCTGTATTGTTGAGTGTAATCCAGTGTCTTAAAGGATGCATGGTAGTCCGTAGTGTCCTTTCCTGAAGAGATAGACATTGGGGTTGGTTCCAGAAACAACACTATGAGGAGCAAATGGAATGAGTCTCCCTACAGAAATATAAGAGAATTTCTCTGAGCCGTATGGTCATACGGTGTGTTCATGTTTAATTATGCTATCACCAAACCCATCAAGTGCTTTTTGACTCTTGCTTAATAAGCCCTTCCCCACTCCAAGATCCTGAAAAAAAAAAGTTTACATTTTCTTTTACTGGCTTTTATACATTTACCCTCTGCAGTTAAGATTTTAGTGAGGGTAAGGGCTTCTGCATTTTTTTCACGAACACATTCCCAGGAATGAGAAAAGCCCTTCACACATAGTGGTATTCCATAAATGCTTCTTGAATGAGGGATGAATCCAGGGTTAACCTTTGTGTATGGTAAGAGGTATTTCCAACTTTGTATTTTTCTATACATATTAAAATCATTTTCCCATTTCACCCCTGCTTCATAAATAATTTCTCCCTCTGGTTTACGGTTCCTCCTTTGTATCACAACGGTTTGAATCCTTTGGCTTTATAGCATCTTATTGTCTTGGAGGATAGGTGCCCTCTCTCATTTTTCAAACCGAGTTATTTGTGGACCTTGGTTCCTCCATACACATTTTAGTATAAATACATTACATTGCTCAAAACATCTTGATGGGATTCTGAGTGAATTTGCAATCAGGGAAAACAACATTCTTGTGATGTTCTCCTATATATAAACATGCTACATCAGTTTATTCAGGTGATCTTTTTTGTTCTTTAAAATGGAATCACAAATTTTTACCATAGAAGTCTTGTGTATTCTGTTAGATGAATTCTTAATTATATTTAGTTGTTATAAATCCTGTCTTATGTTTTATTACATTTCTAGCAGGCTCTGACAGTGGCAAAATGCTTCCTCTCTCATTACACCCACGGGTTTACCTGTTGATCCTATTGCAAATGGAATTGTAAATTCTACGTAAATGATTTTGTCAGCTGTGAATCATACCACTTTGTTCTTTCTCAACACTTACCCATCTATTTCCCATGTTTACTTGATTTCTAGGACCTCCAGTATATATTAAACTGTAGTCATAAAAGTGGGTATTATATGGGTCCCAGTATTGAATGGAATGTTTAGAAAGTTTCTCCATTTCAGCGCCATGTCTGCTGTCGCCTTTAAGATGACTTAGTTTTTGAGGGTTGCTGGGGGGAGGGGGTCGGGAAAGGGGGGTGGGGTAATGGACATTGGGGAGGGTATGTGCTTTGGTGAGTGCTGTGAAGTGTGTAAACCTGGCGATTCACAGACATGTACCCCTGGGGATAAAAATATGTTTATAAAAAATAAAAATTAAAAAAAAAAGATGACTTAGTTTTTATCAGAAATGTTTTGGGGCACCTGGCTGGCTCAGTCAGAAGAGCGTGTGACTCATAATCTTGGAGCCATGAGTTTGAGCCCCACATTGGGTATAGAGATTATGTACACAAACTTAAGAAGAAACTTAAAATGCCTTGAAATTTACTAAGTGATTTGTTTCTGCAACTACTGAAATAGTCACATTCCTTTCATCTTCATTCCGTCCTAGAAGAGAATTACATTAATAAACTTGCTGTTATTTTACCACCTTTCCTTGTTTCACTTGATGATGCTGCATTATTTTCAATAAACTGATGGATTTAATAAGTTAATACTTTATTTAAGACTTTCACATTAAAGCTCATAAACCAAACAGAACTATAATTTACTGAAGTATGGCTATCCTAGTCATATAAAGAAAATGAAGCAGCCTTTCTCCTTTATCTTGTTTCTGCTACAACTTTGTGAGGTAAGGATGACCTCATGCTTGAAAATTTATCAGTACTCTTTTACGAAGGTGAGTTTGAAGCTCTGGTAAAGAGAGGAGGGCATCTCTTATTACTATTTAAATATTTTCAAAGTTAGTGCTTCATTCAATTATTTTTGCCAGTGTTGGCATTCTTTGTTCTCCCAGGAATTTACCATTTTATCTAAACTTTTGCAGTTATAGGCCTATAGTTCATGATATTATTTTTAAAACTCTGTTTTGACTGTAGTCATACCTCCTTCACTCTTCTGCCTTCCTTTTTATTAATTTTATCCAGTCTGTTCAGAGCCAGCTTTGAGCTTTGTTAATCTTGTTTTTAGATCGCTATTCTTGATTTCAGTTATTTTTTATACTTTTTTTTTAGTTTATCTGGCTTATTTTCACATTTTTTAATATATATATGTAAATACATATGCATGTATATGTATATATATACATAAAAGCCATGACTTTAGCTCATGGTACTATTTTAGTGGTATCCCACAAATTTTTATGGCTGTTCAGGTCAAAGTATTTTTTTCATTTATAGAAAAACGTCCTCTGCAATCCCGGGATGATTCAGTAATTCATATTTGTTTTTAAACATATATTTCAGCTTTTATTTTTGTGTTGATTCCAAACCGTAGAGCGTTATAGCTAGACGACATGGTTTGACATGACTTCGGAGGCTTCCTTGGTGGACATTCTGTGAATATTTCACCTGAGAGTTGTTCTATTCATTTTAAAGTTCATTCCCAAGGCCCACCCCATGTATTTAAGATTTCAAATCATGTAAAAATATTTTTACAGATTTTTCACCTATATGACCTATCACAGAGAAATAAGTGTCTTGTTTTAACACAGGATATAATAGAGTTTCGCTTTCTAATTACAGGTGATGTACAGGCTTGACCCCGTAGTTCTGCCATTCCTGTTTTAACAGTGTTAATGTTGTACTTTTAGGTACATATCTTTTTAAGATTATGATCATCTTAATCTATTTCTTTTATGTGAAGTGCTTCTCTCTTTCTCTTTCTCTCTCTTTTATATTTTCTCTTTAACTTTTACCTTTTCTGGACTTCCGGAAATTTTCATTCCCCCCCCATCTATTTTCTCTCTGCTACTAGACTTCTTAGGAAGGGTTATCTCTTTTCTTTTCTTCCCCACATACTATTCGTTGAACTTAGGAATATGACAAAGCTGCTTTTTGCAAAACTTACTTACCAGAACTGCAATGCCTAAAGTAAGCCACAAGAGGTCAGACAATAACCAAGAAAACAAGTGTGTGTGTGTGTGTGTGTGTGTGTGTGTGTGTGTGTGTGTGTTAAAAAAAACACCACCACCACGGTGAGGAACCCTGGTAGCTCTTCCAACTTGAACCATTCCTCGGAATAATACCTTACATTTGAATGTTTAATTTCCATTGTCGATAACAGGATTAGTGTATAAGCCAGACTCCTCCTTCAGTTTGCAATTTGAAATGCAGTCGAAGTTGGACTGCCACCCCTGCTTGGGGCTGAAATTCTTGCAAATCCAAGAGCAGATTTCTACCCCAAACCCTTGTGAATGAATGCTTTCAAGAAGCAGCAGGGTCGGCTCTGTCGATTCCTGGTAGAGTGACTTCGAGAGAGTTGCTGAAACTCGATTAGCCTCTGGTCAGCCTCCCCTGGGAAACGGGGTAACAGGTCTCACGGCACAGGGCACCGTGGGGAGCTGGAGACCATGCCAGCGCAGGAGAACTTGGAAAAAAATGCAGCTTTTGGTCTTTCCTCTTCTGTAAAATGAGTGGGTTCAGTGAATGGGTCTCTCAGCTCTTATCCTGCACGAGTCTTTGGTGTTTAGTGAAATTGCCTTCATCATTTCTGGGCCATGACCACTTCCTGAGGGTTTTTCTTAGGCTGGTGTGATGGAGACAGAGAAGAACAGAGAAGACACCCGCCCCTCCCGTCTGGAGACCCAGGCCTCCAGGTCCTGCCCTGCCCTTTATGTGTCTTTGAGACTCAGGCTCTGCTTTGTCACTGCCTCAACCTCAGTGTCCCCATCTACAAAATGGGCTGAAATAACTGTGTCACGAGATGTGAGCATTAATGCAATCGCGTGTGCAAATACCTTGAACTGACTGTATCCGAAAAATGGGCTTCTCAGGACTTCCTTTACAGGCTGACTGAGAAAGACAAATGAGGTAATGAATGTACACGGATTAGCACAAATTCCTGCAATACACAGGAGTTTTAGAAGTATAATAATAAAGCACCAACTGGGCACCCAGATGGCTCAGTGGGTTAAGCCTCTGCCTTCGACTCAGGTCATGATCCTGGGATCATGGGTCTTGGGACAGAGCCCCGCATCGGGCTCTCTGCTCAGTGGGGAACCTGCTTCTCCCTCTGCCTGCCACTCCCCCTGCTTATGCTCTAATAAATAAATAGAACCTTTAAAAAAAGAAAAAAGCACCAATTAATAGCAGAGCCCAAAGTGGTAGAGTGTGGAAGTCAAGTATTGGAACAGTGTTGGAGAAGCAGCAGCTGGAGGTGGGCGGGGGGCCTGGCGTTGAAGAGAGACCCTTCCTACCTGAGGCGGGACATGAGTGCCGGCTTCTGCTGGCTCCGGGGCGAGGGGGCACCTGTCCAGGGAACTGAATTAATGGAGGCTCTGGCGGGAGGTAAATGACTTACGCCTCGGCCCATTAATCATCCTCCATCCTCTGAAGTCCGAGATCGGGTGCAGAGACTGCGGGCGGGCAGCGGCCCCGAGGAAGGGGCTGTTCTGCTCCAGACCTCAGTGAAAACCCTGTCTGGTCTGTTCCACACCATTTAGCACCGGATTGTGTGTATGGAACATATTCATAAGATTTCCCCAAATAAAGGAGAAGTTCTTGGACTTCAGTTCACAGCACATCTTTACCGAGCTCCTGAGCTGGGCCAGGCCCTGTGCTGTGGGCTGAGGCCTTGGAGATGAACAAGGCACGGCCCCCCCACCCTAGGGCTCCGGGCCTGGGGGACAGACCAGGAGGCAGCTGTTTTCCACATCACGCGACAAGTTCTAGGATGAAGACCGCACGGCCGGGGGTGGCCTCTGGGAAGGGCCCCCGGAGGAAGGGAGGCCTGAGCTGAAATGTGGAGTAATTACGACAGACTGGCAAAGTCCGAGGAGAGAGAAAGGCAGGCAGAAGGACAGCCTTGAACACAAGCATGTCGGGGGCTGGGGTCCTGAGGCACAGCGGCCGGAGCAGGAGAGGAAGCCGGCGAGGTGGCTGGGCTGGGCGTGCTCTGGAGAGCAGAGAGCCCGTCTCACACCTCTTGCCGCTGTTCACGGAAGGCCTCCGCCTCCTCACGCTGTACATCACCCACAACCCCCCTAGGTGATGAGCAAGGTCTTGGGGTGAGGCGTAGGCGGGGCTGCCTCCCGCCTATTACAGGGGGTGGCTGTGTCACTTCCCAGACGGCCTGTGCCCCCTCTCCGGAAGACCAGCTCCCCAAGAATGTCCTTCCTTGCTCTGGTCTAACGAAAACTCTCCGGGTCTGTCGCAAAGGCTGCCTTTGCGGTTCTGGACAGAGAGAACCCAGGACTTCAAATGAGCAAGGAGGGCGGCCACGAACAGAATTTACCGGCTGCCTGGAGAAGGCCCGGAAGGTAGTACGGAGATGGGTGATCCAGACTCGTTCCGAGCGCTCCCGTCCAGCACCTGAGTCTGTCCCCCGTGGGCTCGGGATGCAGAGGGAGCTCAGATGCTGGCTGAAGCTGGGAGCTGCTCACAGCACCCATGGGACTCATGTCCCCCCATCTCCAAGGTCCAGGCTGCTCCTCCACAGGCCTCCTGGTGACCTGGTCCATCCCGAACCAGGCCCACGGAGCCACAGGCTGAGAGTTAGCCCTAGAAGCCGGCCGAACACTCCTCTGAGCCTAACCACCAGGCTGACAGGAGTTGGGGAACCCATGGGAACCCAGAGAGAACAAGGTGGTAAACTCAGACGGTGCCTTAAGGAAGAGGGTAGCAAACGGCCCGACCATGGCTAACTGCTTAAATGGTAAAAACAAAACCAGACCAGTGCAGTTTGTTGGGGATGGGGTTGCTTTTCCATTTTGGTTATTTTTCCCCCTTTCTGGCCATTTCCAGGGAGAAAATGCTGGCCATGCTTCCCGGTCTGCAATAGACACACTCCTCAGGCACCTCCCTCAAGAGAGAAAGCAGCCCGGTGCGTCCAAGCGGGTCTTTCAACACTCCCTCGAGCTGGCTTCTGGGGCCGTGTGGGCAACAACCAGGGGATTCGTCCCGCGGGACAGGGCCAGCCCGGGCTCCCTCTACTCAGACCATTTATCATGGCAGCAGCTGGAGATAAGCTGGACACAAAGAGGATTTGTGTCCCAGGAGGGACGAGCCCTAGATACCCAACACGGAGGAATTTTCTCATTAGTCCGTGCCGGGGACTCTGGGCTCTCACGACGTGTCCCAGCGTGAGGGGCAACAGGGAGAAGGGCACGGTGGAGGGGCAAAGCACTCAGAGAGGCTTTCCCTGAACAACCTAAATTAAAGTTTCCCGAGTGCATTTCCATGGGAGAGATGAGAGATGCGAAAGGCCATTTGCACATAGGACCCTGTCTGGGGGGGAGGCGGGGAGTCATCTGCCAGGGCTGAATTTCTTTGTGCAGACTTAATTACTTGTTCCCGCTCCCAGGGGAGCCCAGCGGGGGCTCTGCATGGGGCACCCCACATGCTGCCGGCAGAGTGAAGCCCAGGGGACCACGGGGGACCGAATCCCAAAGGTAAACCATTGCCGAGTCATCCGCGGCTGCGAGCTGGACAGGACACAGAGTCAAACCACAGAGCATTCTAGAACACTCCCAGGATTCGCCGACCTGAAAGGAATTCCAAAGCCTGAGAGCAAACTGAGCCAGAAGGCATTCTCAGAGTTGGGAGCAGTGTCTGGGGAGCCGTCCCGGATTAGCGGGTTCCATTAATTCCAAATACCAGCTGGGGCTCCCAGCAGCCCGTGCACAGACCTCAGGAATGAAGTGGGTTTCTTGATGACCTCTGCTTTGTTGGTTTTCTTCAGCAGTTACTGGAAGGTTGAGCTCAGAGGGAAGGACACTCCCAGCTGAAATTCACTGCCCCCCTTCGGCGCTTCTGCCGCATTTTGGTACCCTGCTAACATAGCCTGTCCGTCCCAGGAGGGCGGGTTCCACCGTGTCCTCACCCCTTGCCGACGTGGAGAAAGAGAATGAGGTAGCCCTTTCCCATCAGGTTGCGCACCAGACAGCGCTGGGCTCCTGGAGGGGCTCGGATACGTTGTCTGATCAAATGCACCTTTGCACCCAGCTTTCTAGACCATCAGCTCAGCCTGGAGCACCGCATGAAGAGTGACAGGCACAGCCGTTTCTACACTTGCAAAAAAACGTTTTGCTACAATTTTCCCTATTTGATCTTCGCCCCAAATACCTACTTTGCCTCACAGTGGAAAAGAAAGGCATGGGAAAGGTGTATTTCACCCTTGAATGCCCGCAGAAGCCCATCCGGGGAGCCGTCAGTGGGAGAAGTTACCGGGGCTTCGACCTAGAGAAAAGGTTGCTATTGTAAGTGATTTCAATGTCCCTCCCCCCCAGCCCGAGCGTGGAACGTGTGGGATGGGTGTCTGCATTTCTGCTGCCTTTACAGAACAGTGCGCCGTGCCCCGCTGGGTGGAAGCAAGCGGGCGGCCTTCGGGACCCTTGTCTTCTTCATCCTCTGAGATACTGAGTGGAACTCAATGCAGAAAAGGCTGGGACCTCCTGCCCTAGGAGTTTCGGATGTGGAGCCTGGAACCCCACGTGCTGAGCTGTAGAATCCACCCCCCTCACCCAAGCAAAGGACAGAGCCGGGCCCCCTTTAAAAAGGTGTATGGCTTCTGTGAACAGAAGAAAGGCCCTTTTCCTGCCTCACTCCCATCCATTCTCCATTTCCTCCCTTTTCAGGTGGTTAGAGGCCCGGCCATTTCTCGGCTGTGTGAGGCCTCCGGGTCCGAGGGTCTGACACTGGCCTCGGGGTAGCAAGACTCCGGCCAGTAAGCGAGAGTCGAGGTTGCTCCAGGGCGGGGAGGTACCTCAGCCAGCAGCTCTGGTCCCTCTGAAGGAGGTCCGTGTGCACAGGCACAGCCCTGTCCCCTCCTCCGGGGAAGAGGGCTGTGCCCCAGGTAAGTCACTGCCTAGAGGACAATCCAGGGGTCCACTTGCATCTGTCATGTCGCCCCTCCAACAGCCACATGATGGTCAGGTTGGAAGAGGGATGCTTAGTGGCCAGCCAGTTAGGGGGACTCATGGGGGGAAGCCTGAGATCACTTCCCCCGAGGGCCTCCGGTGGGGGGGTCAGTAGACAGTGCCCACCAGCCTCAGGGCTCGACCTCTGTCTCGCCAGCCCGGCCTCCTAACCCAAAAGGCCAGTGCTCTCCTGCCTACAAGCCAGCCTTGAGAACACCGACCACTTCCCCTCAGCCCGGAGAAACCAAAGCCAACGGACGAAACCAAACCAGATCGTTTTATTCTGCAGTTTCCTTCTACCAGAACACTACTAAAAATATAAATATAAAATCTCTAGAAAATACTCAGATCTGCAATCTTCCTCTCCCAGACCGGGGCCAAGCTCTTTGTTCTTTCAAAGCCGATGGGCCGTATGCTCGTTTGTCTTCATATCGTCCACGTACCTCACACAGACACATCTCTCTCTGTGCAGGGGAGCGCGCCACTCTCCTGCCAGGTTCTGGAAGCTCACCTGTGATTTATCAGGGGAAGGCTAGGTGCCGACTAGGGGTACAGTGGGGCTGGGGGGTAACAGGGAGGGAAGAGACTCTGTGCCCCCAACTCCCTTATGCAGGCTCAGAAGATACGTCCTTTGTTTCTCATTATCCTGCCCTTGCGCCGACCAGGCTACCCAAGTGGCCCATAGTGAGAAGCTGGACTCACTATGCGGGTGTGTTTGGCGGGGGGTGGGGGGACACTGTGACCACAGTGAGGTCAGGCTGTTGAGACAGACACAGGAAGCCCCTCAGAGCCCAGGCCCTCAGCAGGACTAGAAGCTGTCAGTGCTGCCGCCTGGGGACAGCACTCAGCCCCTAGCACCAGGCATTACTGGCTGCATCTAGGCTGGGACTTCAGGCTTGAGCCCCCCTCCCCCAGATGGCAGCATCGCCGCCTCCCCACCCCCGGTGGGAGGTCGATGGTCTGGGTGGAGATCATAGAGATGCCAAAGATGGGAGCAGGGTCCCGCCGGCCCTTGTTCGGCATCAGACACGAGTCAGGAACTCCAAGGTCATGCTGGCAATGGTCCTGGGACCACCCGGGATCCCTGGGCTAACCCTGAGTCTGAGGGCCCGGACCTCGGCAGGGGCTGGGTGTGGCATGGAGAGCAGCGTGCTTAAGCCCCCAGGGGCCTGCCAGCTCTCGGGCACTACCGAGAGCTAACGAGACTACCACCATGTCACCTGGTGGGGGCCACCCTGATCTCTGGGGCAGAAGCCCCAGGGGCCAAGGCTCTGCTAAGTTTCCCACAGGAAAAGCAAACAGATCTTCTGGCATGGAAGCTCCCAGCACATGCCCTTAGGTTCTCCGCCCCTGTCCCCAGCTCTGTGTTGGGTGCAAAACCCCAAGCTGTCCTGGGAGAACTCACAGGCTTCCAAACGCTAGTCCTGAGAACTTCTGAGTCTTGGGGTCAGAGATCATATCGTGGTGATGTTCTTGGAGGAAGGCGGCAGGATCTGGACCTTCAGTACCCGCCCTGCCCACAGCACCTGGCCTGCAGAGCCCCTCGTGGGAAAGGGAGCTGAGGCTTTGCCAGGAGCACGTGGTGCAGCCTGGCTTTCTGGGGCAACGGAAGACGGGGTGCGAGACGGGGCAGGAGGCTGCAGAAGCAAGAACACCAGAAGGGCAGCCGGCACCCTGATGAGCCGCCCCCCACCAGGCTCCTGGCTCCCGGGTCCAGAGGAGTTTGCTTGGATGTCTCACACGCAGAGGTGCGGAGGGCGGGAGCAGGAACTGGGTGATGGGACAATGTGAGCAGTGCTGGGGGGCAGGGGAAGCTGAACAATGGACAGAAAAGGGGCAACAGCAGGAGTCCCAGGAGGAAGACTGCCCACCGGCTGCCACGGCTGGATGGGCCACGCCAGGCTTCTCCAGGCAGCCAGCCACCCTGTTCAACAAAAAGGAGGTTCTCTTCTTGCTGCAAAGGCCCCCAGGGTTGGGATCTCCCCCCGACAGGGTTTCCTGGCCACAGGAAGACAGCATGACAGGGTCCCTGGTGGGAGAGAGGAACATAAAAGTGGGTTAACCCAGGAGGGCAGGCACCAGTTAGGGTTGGATGAACCAGGTCGGTCCCAGACATAGATCCCGAAGGCCCGGATGCAGAGAGGACCATGTGGCATACGGGCCAGGGGAAGGCAGGGCAGAGGCCGCTCGAGGAAGACAGGAGACGCAGGCCATTTGAACACGAGCGCAAACACCTCCTGCCTGGTGAGAGGGAGCCTGTCCCACGGCTCCTGCCACATCCCAGTCTCACGTCCGTCACCCCAGCTCTGACACTTACCACACCCAGACCCTACCTCTGCCTCATTTCAGGCCATGGGGTGGTCCCTGAAAACTGCTCTGAGCCCCCAGCGGCTGCTCTGGCCTCATCCTGTCTTCTCCATGACTTCGGCCCCAGGTTCTCTTGGGGCCAGCTGCCTGGACGCCAAGTTCCCGGGCCCCCAAAACAAGATGTTGGCCCACTTGGCTGCCTCTGCAGGGCCCGCCTAGCCCTGTCCTCGTGCAGCAAGGGTGCCCCAGCCTCCCCTTCTGCACCTGGAGCCCACAGGTGCCAGGTCGTTCCCCTTTCCCCCAGTGCCTCCTCAGTGCCTGGCTCTGGGCCCCGTCCCGGGGGGCTTGGTGCGTTCCCCAACTGGCCAGATGGGAAACACCCCAAGAACTGCCGGCGACCAGGCTGCCTCTGGGTCTCAGGCCTGGTGTCTCCTCTGGCCCGCACCCAAAGGGCAGATGCAAGGCAACCACCTGGGGCCTCCGTGGTCTCAGGACCGGGCGGAACAGTGGCTGGGCGGCACTCAGGGTAGGCAGCTTTCCAGGCTGGGCCCATCATCAGCCAAACCCATCATTTCCCACCCAGCCGGATTCCCTCACCCAAGGCAGGAGAGAGGAGCCAGACTGTGGAAGGAGAGGGGCAGGGGCACAGTGGGAAGTCAGGGCAGTGTGGGAGTGGAGGTGCTCCAATACCCTGGGGCTGCGGCCGGCACCCAGAGGACCTGTCCTCTGGTTTACAGAAAATGAGCCTTTGACAAGGACAACTGGGGGACTCTTGGCCCTGCACAGCCCACACGGGGGGACCAGCTCTCTGCTGATCTCTGCACCAGGGAGCAAAGGGCACACAGAGCCGGGGTAGGGGGCTAGGGGGACCAGGAAAGGAGACGGCAGAGGGGAAGGGGGGGTGCTTGGCAGGAAGAAGAGGCCCTACTCAAAGGAGAGCAGGTCTGGGTGCGGGCCCTCATTGTCAAGGCTGGAGGTCCGTGCCCGAGGAGGGGAGCTGCCGTCCTCCAGTGGCTCGGCCAGGTGGGGGGGGCTCAGGCTGAGTTTGAGGCCGTTCCTCTCCAGGAGGCCCGGGGAGGAGGCCCTTCGGCACTCAGTCATCTTCGGCTTGGGTTCGTCTTGGCCGTCCTGGTGAATCAGGTCAGGCACGGACAGGGAAACCTCTCCATTGGGCAGAGCCTCGCCCTTATCCACCATTTCCAGAGGGGCTTCGGCTGGAGCAGTGGGAAGGGGGTCCTGGGGCTGCCCAGGAGACAGCTCTGTCCCGTACTCCAGGCTGCTCAGGACAGGCTGTGACGAAATCAGCATGTCCTGCGTCGTCTTCAGGGCCCGAGGGGTTCGCTTCCTGGTGACCGGAGGCGGAGGATCCAGCCGAGGGAACGCATCTGGCGGGGCCGACCTAGAGGGTCGATGACAACAGGCCCGGGTGCTCTGAGGATGGAGAGACCCCAGCGCCCCACCCTTGCTTCTCCAGCTCCCACCGCACGACAGCTCGCCCACCCAGCAAGCGCACCCCTGCTTGCTTTGCTCTGTGGGTTGTGGCAGCTGGAGCACTGCTGGCTTTTCCCTGGTGACCCCCTGTCCTCCCCTCTGCCCCCTGCCTGGTGCTGGCGGCAGCTACGTGTTGCCGTTGGGACCACCGGCGAGCTGTGTCACATCAGAATTTTGCCATGAGCCCTACAGGGGACACTGCCTGCTGAGGAGCATAGCAGGTGTGGAAAACAAAGCCTGGAAGGGACCTGGTGACCCCAGCAGGCTTCTCCCTCCCCTGTCCCCGTGGGTCTCACAGATGCCCACGTCCCTCCCTTACCACTGGCAAAGCAGCCGCTCGAAGCTGTGGCTGGGTGTTAGCATCCACCCTGGGAGCCTCGGGCGATGCTGGGGTTCGAATCCAGCTGTGCCCGCTACTGACTTTGTAACCTCAGTCCTCTGAACCTGGTTCTGTGTGAGATGCACATCTGGGCCGCTTCAGGGGTTAGGGGCCCAGCGCTTGTGCACGCCTAACAGGCGCTTGGTAAACTTCGGCTATGGTGACCTGGGGGCAGCCAACAACCAGGGACACAGCCCAGCTCCATCCTCCGCAGGGCGAGCTCATGTCCCCGGCTCAGAGCTGCTCTCTGGAGGCCCCGGGTCAGTCCGGAGCTCTGCCGGCCCCCACACCCACACTCACCTGGCCTCCTCGCCTGAAACCCCGCTGGTCAGCCGGGCCCCTGCAGTCCTATTAATCTCCATGGCGCCTGCACCGCCCAGACTCGAGGGCTCCTTTCTCCGCAGGAAGTCGTTGACTTTGGCCCCCACGGCTCTCCCCAGGTTCTTGAGGTGCTGACTGCTGCCCACCCAGACACCCGACCCCGGGGCGGCCGAGCTGGGGGCTGCCAGCCGGGACAGGTGGGGGAAGGAGCAGCTGGGCTGCAGCTTTGGGGCATGGGCGGCGTTCAAGTTCTCGAACATGCCGTGGTCCACTGCAAACAGAGGGGAAGAGGGCGGTGAGCGGGGGCAGGTCACTCGGCCTCTTGCCCGCACACCACACCCACAGCTGTCACTGCCCCAGGCTTTGGAAACCCGCAGAGATGCCCTCAACCCTTCCGCACGGGTTTTCCAGATGGGATGTGGGACGAGCCACTCCAGCTCCACTCCGCCCGGTCCACTGGTGACGAGCTCCAGCCTTAAACCTAGCACTTCCCCCCAATTTGTCCCTTTACAGCTGCCTCCTTGACTCCCAGCTTGACCCCTGACCTTGGGGCCACCGAGCCCTCTGAAGAAAAAATGATGAAGAAAATGAAGTATGGTATTTTCTGTCACTGTGAACACAAGCTGAGCGGATGCTGGCATGGGGGCCGAAGCTGGAGGAGGCTCGAGCGGGAAGCTCCCTGCTGAAGGCCACCTGTGGGGCACATTTTCTCTGCGGGAAAACAGGCTCCCTTTCTCCTGAAGAGGAACGTGGGAGAATGGGCGGCTGCGTGCAGAGAGATGCCGGGTGGGGGCTCTGGACTGGCTCACATTGAAGCCTTGATGCCCAGGGAGCAGGAGGAGCCTGACCTCAGCCTCACGACCAGCCAGTGAGGTGGGCCACGGGAGGAATCCTACTTATGGATGGGAAGAACTGTCTGCTGGGCCTGAGGTCACAGGGCCATGACCGGAGGGGCCGAACGAGAACTCCGCAGTTCTCACCCTCTCCATGGACTTCCCGTGGCCTGGGGTCACGGAAGAGCAGCCTCACAAACGACCCTTCTCTCCGGAACTTTGGTCTGAAGGACCAACTCCAAGGGCTGCAGGTAGACCCACCAGGCTGTCAACAAGGCCACGTCTCATTCACCTTCGTATCCTTAACAGCTAGCCTGTTCGGGTATACAGAAGGTGCTCAATAAATCTCTCGAACTGCCAGACCCATTCTGCAGATGGGAGAACCATAGAGGTCAAGATCATAGCTCCAAGGGTTGTCACTGGAACGAATCGTGCTCGGGGCTTTAAGCCACGCCGTCCACAAGCTTGTATCAGGGTGTCCTCCCCCATGGGAAGTCAAGCTCCGTCCTCCAAAGACAGATCCATTCTTTGGGGCCTTGGAGGCACACGTGAGGTTTCTGTCCCTACCACCTACTCCAGATACTCTGCCGATCTGGGGGAAGGAGAGGTAACACTTGAGCACAGACTCTGTTCTTGGTCTCCACCTCCAAGTGCCTACTCACGCTGAGCCTTCCCAAGAGTAAGTGAGGTTGGGGTGTGCTGCTGCTTCTGTTGAACTTGGCATCAAGTAGCTCTCTCTGCCCTGCACTGCTGAGTCCCCAGCCTGGGGATGCATCTCCCTTCACTGCAGTTTCAGCAGACATACCCCTTCTGCACCCGTGAGCTAGAGGAGCCCTCCTATAAAGGTCTTTGGGGGCAGCAGGAAGCTGCGGGGAGCAGAGTGGACGAGCCCCACCCCCGAGTCTATGCGTCTGCTGCGCACAGGGAAGGCACCACAGTGGGGGCCGTGCTAGGGAACTGGGGTAGAAGCACAGAGCTGACTGGGTGAGGCAGCCTGGGCTCCAGGTGTGGCCACACCGCACCAGCAGGACTTACAGCCCAGCCCCCAACGGGGTCATCAGCTCCTCTGACTCCACGAAGAGCACTATTTCGCCACACCATCACCCACTTCTGCGTGCTTTCCCTATCGTGTCCCGTATCCTAGCTTTTCTTTAATCGTAAAATCTGTGGACTTGCAGAGAAGCCCTTGGCCATGAAAGCATTTAACTCTTCCCCTCCAAACCAGCAAGTGTATTTGGGCCACCATGAAACCAGGGCAAGTGTCCAAAAGAGGTTGGCTGGGGAAGGCACACCCCCTCCCACCCCTGCCACTTCCTGACTCTGATACATCCAAGCCCTTCTCCTTATTGCTGTCAGGTGAAATGTACAGAGCAGCCCTGCTCATTTCTGAAAGTGTTAAGTAACCAAAACAAACCCCAAGTGACTCGTGAACTGTGAGCTCCTCTTATCTGTAAAACTTCCTAATAAGCACAAGTAACTACAGGATCACGCCCCATTGTAGATTTCCTATACTTCTTGCTCGCTACCTTCCCAAATGTCTATGCTGAATTCTTCAGTAATTTAAAGAAAACCTGTCCTATGTGTTCTTTGCAATTCCCTGCATCTTTCTGGCCAACGTACCTCGTCTTGAAAACCAAGTGGGGAGCTCCTGGAGGAGATGCAGTAACCCCAGTGATTTTTTTTTTTTTAACTTTCTGGAGCACTCAGCACAGGGTCTGGCACAAGAGTTGGCCATTTAGTAAGTTTGGCTTAATCGAATGGGCTTTGGAGAGGAATCCTTAAAACTTGACCACATTACAGGCAGACGGTGTAGAGAAACTGTTCCAGAGGCTTTACCATTTACAAAAGCCACTCATAACCTCCTCTGTCGAGGCCAGCCTGGGAACAAGCGGTCTGTCTCGGATGTGGGGCTCTGGCGGGGGCTTCCTTCGCTTCCACACCCTCAGGTGTGCCATAAGCACCTTTCCTGCTGATGGCACCAACGACCCCCACATTCCGTCCCTCCCCCCGACTAGATGCGGGGTGGTTCAGAACATGATGATGATGATGGAAAGAAAAACGATGATTGCCCAACCTGGTGGCCCACCCCGCGACACCCCCACATGCACACGTCCGAGCAGAGCCAAGCATCTGTGACGTACGTCGTCCATCATAAAGACGGTCTCTTACCTGTCCGAGAAAAGGGCTCGGAAAGCAGGTGGGAAGCAAACAAGAGAGAGACACATTTTATGTAGTGGCCAACCACTCTGGGACTGTCACCTCCTGCCCCCGGCCACCAGCAACAACACACCAGGAGGGTGTAACATGCGAGAAAACCCTGGACAAGCAGGTTCCCACGAACTCTTCAATCCCTAGACCGGAAGTGTCTGGTTTTTAAAGACTCTACAAACAGGCACCGAGGCAGCTTCACGTGTGTTCCCCAGGGTCTTGAGCCCCTTTACAGGAAGTCCATGTGCTGTTCCCAAGCTGGCAGTGGAAAGAATTCAATGACCCCTCCCAGGACCCCTCCCACTCCTGCAGGATGAAATTCAAAATCTTCTGGATCCTGTGTGCATCGCTCATTACTCTCCTGTCCCATTTCTGCACACAAACCACCCGGGTTTAGACCATCCCAAGCGTCTAAATAAATAAAACAGGAGGACACGGCGGCAGGAGGTTTGCCTCATGCTGCACAGGTCGCCCCCGGCAGAGCGGGGTGAGCGCACGCACACCAGCTCCCCGGACCCCAGGAGCCTCCTCTGCACCCCAAGGGACAGACCAAACTGCCAGTTCCCTCCAAGCTGCCAAAGCCCATGGTGTCCACTAACTTCCAACGCCTTCGAAGTCTCCAAACCAGGCTCTGTGGGAGGCAGTGCGGTCCTCCACCCTGTCCTGCAACACTGAAGTCCTGCGGGCAGACGACTCTGGGCTCTCACACCCGGGAGCTCACTCGCACATGCACCATGACCGGGCCACGTCTCTCCACGCAGCCCAAGTAGACGCACAGTTAGATCACGTGCACTCGCTGTACCCAGTCTGCCCCAGTTGTGACGCTCTACGACTGGGCTTATCTTCAAAACGGCGGGGTCATCTTCCACCCTTACCCCACCGCCCACAGCGGGCTAGGCTGGGGTTGGACAGAAGCAAAGCAGAGAGGAGAAGCAACCTGGCCGCTCGGAGTTCAGTCCCTCGGCAAACTGCTACGGAGAAAATGGTGTGGAGTAAGCCGCAGGCTTGTGTTGTAGTCATTTGCTACAAACAGCACCACCCTTTAAAACGCTATACCTGGTCCCTATTAGGCGGTGCGCAGAAGTATTTAGGCACAAAGGGCCATGATGCTTGTAACTTACCTTGGAATAGCTCAGCAAGCCAAGTGTGGGGCAGAGGGAGGGGGACTGACAGCGCAAACGGGGTAAAATGTTAACAATAGGAAAACCCGGATACAGAATGCACAACAACTGATTTTAGTTTTGCAACTTTTTGCCACTTTCAAACGATTTCCAGAGAATTCCAGAAGCAGAAAGAACAAGAACACCTGACAGCAGAGGTGAGGCAGATGAAAGGGAAGCTGAGCGAGAAGCGTACTCAGAGAGGACAGAGGTCCCCAGAGCTGGGGGGCGGGGAGAGCAAGGAGACAAGAGGACACCAAAGATCAACAGGATGGGGGTCAACAGATTACATCGTGGTCACATCTCTGCCACAGGCTTCCTTCCCCCTGGGCATTCTCAATCGAGGCAGGCCGATGAGGGATGACTCCAAAAAACTCTAAAATTAAGAGACTCCATCCGTCTTTGAAAGGGACGGCCTGGCCAGTGAGTGGAATCGTGGGACCCTCTTGTGATGTCAACTGTACTCAGAATGTTCATCGTCTGGACAACCCAACCAGCCTCCTGGGAGCAGATGTGTGATCTCCGTACCCGACGGTAGTCCGAATATGGAGAACTTCTCACTCCTCAGCATTTCTGGACCTCGAATCTCCTCCTCAGCCCTGAGCACTTTTCCTGACATTATGTCCTCACACGCTACCAGCTTGCCAGGTAAACTCTGGTGCCACTAGGGCCACAAAAATGTGGTTTTTTTGGAAGCTCTTGAGTACTCTACCAGATCATGTTACAGGACTACAATTTAGTGAGAAAGTCAAATTACACATGGGGAGAAAATAATTTTTCAAAATGCTGCATTCATGGTAAGTAGTTCCTGCTGTTTATTCATTTCTGGCGAGGGAAGGATGGGGGAACACATTTGCTGTCCAGTTTTTCTTTCCCTCTAGAATCTCAGGTGACGGTCTCTGTAGGGCAGCGGCTTGCTGAAGCCCTGCTGGGACAGGCCGGAGAAGAGACAGGCTTCTCACCTCATCAGCAGGAACCTAGGAGGCAGGGTTCCTGAGGAGTACAGCAGGGAATTGAGATGGACTATCTAAGGCCTCGCTGTTCCCAGTGTGGTCTGTGGGCCTCCCTGTGGGCCTCACCTGGGAGCTTGTTAGCAATGCAGGAGCTCAGGCTGCCCCCAGACCTGCTGAATAGGAACCTGCATGGGTAACAGGGCTTCCGGGTGGTTCCTGGAGAGGTGTGCCCGTTACAGCTGGAGAAGGTGAGCCAGCTCTCCTAAACACCCATGTGCCTGTCCAGAGGACGCTTACACAGTGGCTTCCCAGACTGAGTTCCGGTTCCACTCTGGGATTGGAGGCAGGCTGGCTTTTTACCAAGCGTTAGCAGCCATCAGCGTGTTCACGCGGCCAGAGTCCACCTGAGCACTCCTGGGCTGTGGGCGGGAAATGTGTCCATTGGAGAAACCACATAGCTTTATGTAATATAGCTATGTGATCCGTGACCAGACTCCCTCCCCTGGATCCCGGAGCAAGCTCTGAGGCTGGAACACACACACACACATACACACAAACGAGCTGCAGAAAGGTCAAGAGAAGGATGGGCGGGGCAGAAAGCGGTCATGTGGTCTGCATCTAAAATTCTCCCGTGGAGAAAATCTTTCCCAGATCTCCATGAAAATGCCCCATTTGGATTTCCCCAGGATGCCACCCAGAATAGTTCTGCTTATCTGGGTGCAAAAGAGGGCGCTGTCTGTCTTCAGCTTTGCAATGTCATAAAGTCCCAAGGTAGAGCCTCTAGGCACATCTGGTGGGGGGTTGGTCACCAAGAAGAGGACCCCCAGCCTCGCGCCGCAGCTCACCAGAGCGTTTCTTCCCTAACCCAGACATTGCAAAGACTGCACTACCCTCCGAGGCGTCCAGCCCAGCTCAGGCCCTGCCAGCCCAGTACCACAGCAGCGCGTTCCGGCTCGGGGTGCAGAACCCGGGGTTCTCTCCAGGTGAGGCCTTCTCTGCCTTGGGCAGGAACCTGTGAGAAGCTGGAGGGGCAAGGCTGCTCCCCTACAGGAAGGGTGCTTTTCCCCCAACCCCGTCCTCTCCTTCCTGGTCCCCCCTTCCGCAGTTCCCCACAGGCCCGTCTCCCGAGCTGGGGGTGAAACCGCAGCTTTCCACCTGGGGTGGGCTGTTGCGGGCAGACGGACAGGGAGGCTGGGACAATGGCTGTGGCCACGGGGTGTGGGAAAGGGGTGCTGGGAAGCCACTGAGCCACCTGCCTGCCCTTAGAGGAGGCGGAGGCAAGGTGTCTGCCGGGGTAGAAGCACCTGGCCAAGGCCGAGGCTTAGTGAATGCAAGGGGAGTCTCTACCCCCGAGACCCAGCTGCCACTGGTGGGAGCAGAGGAAGGAGGGTCTCGGGCGGCTCTCGCCACCCCGACTCCTGCCTGCTCTCAGACCCGCAGTTGAGGGGGCGTGGAGAGAGACCGCTGGGCCACACCTGACTCATGACCGTTTGCCTTTCTGCTTCTCCCAGCCCTAGACCCCTGGCCACCCTGGGGCCTTGCGCTCAAACCCGACCCCCTTTCCTCCCTGGGGCTCTGCGCTCAAACCCAACCCTTTCCTCCGCAGACTGCATTTTGAGGGACCCCAAGAACGGGGAGCAGCTGAGGCGAAACTGCACCATCTACCGGCCCTGGTTCTCCCCTTACAGCTACTTCGTCTGCACAGACCAGGAGAGCCACCTGGAGGCCTACAGCTTCCCAGAGGTGCAGCGGGACGAGGGCAGGGGGGACAGCTGCCTTCCCGAGGACCTGGCTGAGAGCATCTGCTCGTCCTCTTCCTCCCCAGAGAACACCTGCCCCCGAGAGGCCAGCAAGAAGTCTAGGCATGGCCTGGACTCCACGGACTACATCACGTCCCAGGACATTCTCACGGCCTCCAGATGGCACCCGGCCCAGCAGAGCGGCTACAAGTGTGCGGCCTGCTGCCGCATGTACCCCACTCTGCACTCCCTCAAGAGCCACATCAAGGGGGGCTTCAGGGAGGGCTTCAGCTGCAGGGTGTACTACCGCAAGCTCAAAACCCTCTGGGGCAAGGAGCAGAAGGCCCGGCCCGGGGACCGGCTCTCCTCAGGCAACTGCCAGGCCTTTAAGTAGCCTGGCTGGAGGTTGGGGGCTGGGGGCAGCAGCTGTCCCATTAGTGGGCACCTCAGGTAAAGCAGGGAGGAAGCCCGTTCATGCCTCCAGAGAGATGTCAATAAACCCAAGTTAGTCACAGCCTTCTGTCAAGTCCTGGGTCACCTGGATCCACCTGTGGTCCTTCCGGGTCCCCATCCCATGCCCCTTTTGGTGAACGGTGGCCGAACAACGGCAGGTGCCCCTTGCTGCCCCTCCTGCCTTCCCTTCCCCTCTCCTCCTCAAGTTTGAGAAGAGCCTCTCTAGGGGCACTTTTCAAAGTGAGGTGCCCAGATCAGCAGCGTCAGCATCCCCTAGGAATCTGCTAGAAATGAAATCTCAGATTCACTGAATCAGAAACTCAGTAGGGGCGGGAGCCTGGCCGTTGGGCTCTCAGCAGCCTTCTGGGTGATTCTGGGGCAGTGCAAGCATGAGAACGCTCCTCGAAGATGCTGGCTTACTGGTGGGTCCTCCTGTGGTCAGGGGACTGCGGGAGAGAGCTCGGCCGGAGGGGAGGAGAGTGAACGCCCTTTACTGCAGGCACAGGGAGGCTCCCCCTGCAGCACCTCTGTGCCCTCTGAAAGCTTCTCGGCTGTTAGATCTCCCAAGGGGAGGTACAGGGAGGACCACACGGCCCCCTGCATAAGGCAGGAAAGAGGCACGTGGGGCCGGGCACACCCCCACCCCGTGCCCCACAATCCTTCACTTGGAAGGGGCACACTTGCTAAAGCACGACAGACTTGCTTCTGACCCGGGGGCGTCTATACCTGGCTGAGCTGTGTCATGGCAAAGCAGGCAGGGACACACGTGGAAATGCGGCTTCCCATTACCGAGGAACGTGGCAGCAGGCAGCCCCGATGGTCATCCCATTTCTGAGGCAGCCTCACTACCAACTCCGACCCAGAAACATGGCTGAACACCAGGGATGTGGGGAGGACATCTGTTTTACCCATTATGTGGTTTTAAAAAAGAAAAGAGAGCTGAATGCTTAATGGTCTTATTTTTAGGCCTTATTTACCTCTCATTTCAGCTCCCAATGCCCCAAGGGGGCTCTCTCACCGCTGTGGGGCATCTCCTCTTCTGGGGCCCCCAACACCAAGGCCCCCATTACCTCTGCCTCCCCCCGCCCCCAGTTGGCCAACAGGTTGGGGTGGAAGATTGCCCCTTGCCCTTCCAGTGGTCCCACAGTGAGGCCTCTGCTTTCTGCTTCAGCGGGCCTGCTTCTGCTTATCCCCGTCCCGTAAAATGCCGGTCATGGTTCTTTTGTGAGAGGCTGGGTTCAAATCCCATCACGTCCCACGCGGTGAGACCCTTCCCCACTCGCTCTCTCCCCACCTGCTACCATCCCAGCCAGAGTCCAAGAGGTTACTTGTACTGTGGGCTCCAGACGCCCAGCCTGCCCACTCCAGGGTGGGTGGTCTCTCTGGGGAGCCCTGACATCAACCCCGGGACCCCTCAGGGGAGGGTAGCAGAGGGGTCCTCACTCTGATTTCCTGTTTCCCCAAAATGCAAAAGTCACCTACGCCCCTGAAGACCTCCCCTTATGTGCATCTCCGCACATGTGGGTCCCCTTGGTGGGGCCCTTGAGAAGGGAGCAAGAGGATGGGCTCACATGGGGGCCTCATGGCCTTCCTTCCAGTCTGTGGGAGAATCAGGAGGACTCGGCTCTTGTCTGGCCTCACACCCCCTGCCCAACCCACACTCCCTCCTGTAGGGTATCTGTGTCACAGGCACGGAACCCGTTAAAGACAGCAAGCCATCCTACAGCCGGGGTCTGAGCAGGGGAGTCACAGCACATGCCGACTGCCCGGCAGGGGCTGGAGTTTCGTGTGAGGTTAGGCGCTCTCTGCCTTTCACACATTTATCAGCATCGTTGGGAACCCCAGGAACTTTCTCAGTGCAGAGTTCCGAGGGAAGTTTCAGCACACAGGAAATGCACACAGCCCACAAAGGCACGGACCACGTGGGCACCCCACCCAGTCAACTAGCAGGTAAGCTCTGTGGTGCCCTGAGCCCCTGCCAGGCACTCTGCTCGATGCTCGGAAAATGCCAGCTCATTTACTCGTCATTACCGCTTTATGTGGTCTGTTTTGTCCCCATTTTACAGACGAGAAAAATGAGGCTCAGTTCCCTCACTCAGAAAAGGGGCAAAGGGTTGATCAGATCCTCTCAGCCTTCCTAAAGAGCTGGCCACGCCGACAAAGTACCAGGCCAGCAGGCCCTCTGCCTTCGAGGGGGCTAAACATCCTGGGCAAAGTAATCTGGTTTCCATGATGTCGGGTTTCAAAATCCTGCAGCTTCTATCTCTCTGATGCTCTTCCCTCGCTAGCCTTCCTCCCCCCTTTCATGATGCCTCCTGGCAGGAAGGCCAAGTGCCCGCGAGCCAGCACCCCTCTGCCGAGCCGAGCAACAAGGGCACCACCATGCCTGCGGCCAGGTGTGGGGACGAGCCCGTTTTGACTCTGGGATGGGCATTTCAGGACCGGGGCCGTTCAGAATCCTACCTCCTGTGTAGTTCAGACATTTAGGGAGTCCAAGAAATGTTACGATCTAGATGATCTTATAGCTGGAAATATCTATGATGTACTTTTTTCAAGCACTCAAAATGTGCTAATATGCCAGTGACATCTGCAGCGTGAAAAGACGCGGGCTTGGGAGAGTCTAGAAACAGGCATGAGCCCAGGGCCTCTGAACCTCGGGACTACTGACATTTGGGGCTGGATGATTCTCTCTCGGAGGGTGGGGAGTCCTCCTGTGTATTGTAGGATGTTTAGCAACGTCCTTGGCTTCTACCCACTAATTATCAAACGCATCCTTCCCCCAGTTTGGTCAAACCGAAACTGTCTCCAGACACCGCCGAATGTCCCCCTGGGGAAGGCACACTGTCCCCGGAGAACCACGGCACAGCCGCCTGATGAGCAAGGCTGGTCTAGCTAAATCGCACCTGAAGCCACCACCCTCCTCCCCTGTTTCCTGACCACCCCCCACCCCCTGAGAACAGTGGCTCGCAGAGCTGATGGCCGCTGGCTTGGGAAGTGGGGTGGAAGTGAGGGCAAGTCAGGGAGCAGATAGAAGAAGCAAGAAAAGACCATGGAAAAGCTTTTAGAAATAAGAAAGGTTTATTTAGCAAAAGCCACTAGACTAGTGACGACATCCAGGGAGTAAGTGCACTTTACATGAACAGAATCTTGTCCCAGAGAGTTGAACCGACAGAGTTAATGACACAAGAGTTTCAGGAAGCAGAGGGCTCGGGGTTGGTGGGGTGAGAGGAGGGGGTCAGGCGAAGAGGAAATCAAAGGAACACAAGTGCTGAACAGGAACCTTGGGGAGAAGGGAAGCTACGAAGGGGCTTCACAGAGAGCGCTGGTAGAAGCAGGGATAGAAGGAGTATCGTTTTCATCCCAACACGCAGTCTGTTCTGTGCAGAGAAATTCTTTGCTGGCTCCGCACCTGGGAGAGCCTCACGTGCCCAGGACTCTGCCGGCCCCCGGGGGGAGGCTGAGGCAGGCACCAGTAAGGTAGGCACCGCCCGGTGTCCACTTGTCCTGTCTACAGGGCAGAGCAGAAGGATGAAAAAGGAGGAAGGCAGCAGCTGAGTGAGCAGAGCAAGAAGCAAGGAAGGAGGAGAGGGTGGCGTCGCTGGGAAATCAGGTCTGCACTGTTCTCTTTCCTGCCCGGTGGCTGGTGACCCCTCAAGGCCCCTAGTTCCATCCTGTCGCCCGTCGCCACACCCAGGCACACGGGGGATGGTGCAGACACGCAAACCAGTGCTCCAGGGGAGGCCCCGTCTGGGGGGAGGCTGAGGCAGCTGGAAACCGCCGCCGAGCATCCGAGGGCAAGGGTCCTGGATGGGTCCGGAGTCAGCGGTACAAACAGCCTCTTCAAATCCTTTAATTTCTCCTAAATTCCCTTTCTTCTTTCCCTCTGCAAGCTTCTCCAAACCCTTCTGAAAGTACTCCTCACCCACCCCTCGCCCTTCCCCACCCCAGCCCTCCCTCTCCTGCCACATTCCACAAATCCAGTGGCTTCACGCTGGGCTCCTGCTTACACGCAGCGGACCTCGAGAAGCCAGACCTTCCACAGTCCCGAACACTCCAGAAGATTCTACCGCTCAGAGAGGCCGCACCCAGGGGAGGGTCTGGGAAGCCGGCTCAGCCACACGGGATTCCTAACGCCTCCTTCAGTCTGGGGCTCTCACCTTCCTGCTTCTTCCTTGTGTATCTGGACCTACCATCCAACGGCTAATTAGAAAAGACAGCGAAATAAACGAACCACTCCTCTCCAACTAAATACACTGTTAGGGAAAACAACACAACTCTGCTGTCGTCCAAACGCCCTGAAGATTCACACTCTTTTCTCTCCGGTCACTTCTCACACGCCCACACACACATGTACTCACCTTTCCTCACACGGGTATACAAGTCTATCTGTACACATGTGCACACACACATTCGTCCACACCCCATCCTCTTTCTGCCAATACCCTGGTGTGCCCAGGAAGGCCACCATAAAGCTACGTGTATTTCCTTTCCTTTGGACTTTCTAGTGTAGAAGAAACCCAGCTATTTAAGAAAAGGGGCTATGCTTTCATTTATATAAATTATAAAGCAAGGTCGGGGTTGAAGAACTCTGTGTTTTGGGCAACCCCGTCCTTACCACCACCAAATCCTCACAGAATACTGCAGTCTGGGTCTGTTGCTCGTTGTCCGGGATTAAGACTTACTTCCCCACACACAAGACCCTAGCAATGGCTCGGCTCTCTCTCGAGGCAGCTTTAAATCTGCTACCAGCCACTCGTGGCCTGACTGTCACAAAGGGAGCATGGCTTCCCTGCCATGGTTGGCCGGCCGGCCAAGCTGGCGTTCTCTAGACAAGGCCTGGATGGTCAAAGATGGGTTAAGGGGGGACAGGGCTGTGGTCCCTGACCAAAGTGGCAGTGATTCTGAAGAGTGGAAAGAAACAGTCTCAGCTACCAGCTTGCGTTTGTTTTTTTTTTCCTGCAGTAAACGCTGACCACTAACGCCCAGTGGAGGGGACGGGTTGAGAGGTAAGGCCGGGGGCTCGGGGGCTTTCTCCGAGGGGAGGATGCTGTACAAGCCTTGGCCGACATGGACCCTGAGGCAAGACACAGAAGGGAGAAGGAGGCAGCTTCCCAGCCTCCATGCGGAGGAGCTGGGCTTGCAGGCAGGACGGGGGTGGGTCCCACACTGAGGAATCAGACCAACATCATCTGGGGCCCCAAAGGGGCTGCCCTCCCCCAGGGCTTGTACCTCAAGGGCCTGAACGATGTTCAACTCCCAGTCTCCCTCGGAAGTAACACCTCACATCCCGCTAGGGCAAACGTCCAGGTTCAAGTCATCCCAGAGCTCACCCGACATGACACATCCCAATTCCATGATCGCGCCGAGAGCCCCACCCTGTCCCTTACCACCCGAGGCATTTAACCTCCGTCATCTCCACAATGGCCTAGGCCTAGAGAAGGAATTCCTTCCAGAAGGTCAGGGGAGGGTTAGGCAACTGGTAACATCCTGGATATCCAGACACACAGGACCTGAGCCGGCACCTGATGGCTTCCCTCTGCCGTGGGATCGGGAGATGGGGCAGGAGGGGGCTCCCTGGGCCACCCGGGATGGGACAGAGCGGAGGAGCCTGATGAAACAGCCTGCACATGGCAGGTCCTTGGGCAGCCTGGCGGTCCGTACAAGGGACCCTCTCCCGAAGCCACCGGCTCTGGAAGGCCCTGCCTTCCCCTCCCAAGTCACAAGTGGGAGAGAGGGGCCCACTCACCTCTGGGAGTCCCAGTTCTCCCCCATCGGACCCTCCAAAGCAGAGTTGTCGTAATTTTTCCTGAAACCACAGGCTCTCTGGGGCCCCTGGCTGGAGCCAAAGTCGCTCATCCTCCCAGCGCTCACCGCCCTCCGCCGCGCGGGCATCCTTGGCGGTGCGCCTGGCCCCGCGCCCCTCCGGCCCTGCACCTGGCCCAGCCCCGCGCCCCGGGCCACCCTACACGGCGATCTCATCATCCAGGCTGTCGCCCAGCTCCTGCCTCTGCAGGACGTTGAGCAGGCGCGGCAGCTCCTCCTGGGACCATGAGTCGCGTTCCTCACTCTCGTCCGTGTTGGACTCATACTCCGAGGCGATGCCCGACTCGCGGAACTTGAGGAGCTCCAGGCCCCCCAGCAGCGGGCCCGCAGGCGGCGGCAAGAAGCGGAAGCACTCCAGCTTCACCAGGCAGTCACGCCTACCTAGGGGGCTGCTGGCGGGGTGGGCCAGCTCAGCCAGGCCTGTGCCCGGGGGCGGTGAGGGCAGGTCCTCCGGCTGCGGGGTGGTGGGGTCGCAGAGCACCGGCAGACCTCCGGAGCGGAAGGTGATCTCCAGCAAACTGTCCTGGGAGCCCACTGGAGGGGGGACAAGAGCACAGCAGGCTGGGTTAGCGAGGCGGCCGGGGACGGGGGGTTGGGGGGTGGGGGGGCGCGTGGGGGGGACCCGAGCTGCGTACAATCCGAGAGGGCCAGAGCAGGGTCTCTGTAAACAGAGACGGAAGCCCAGAGAGGCTTCCGGCGGGGAAATGCCGGGGCTGTTCCCAATCTGTACCTTCATGCCGCTTAAAGCAAGAGTCCCGGCCCTGCCCAGACCTACTGATCATGACCTTGATGGGCTGGACTTGGGAATATTCATTTTTTAAAAAGCTATAGGGGATAGGCTGACGAACTACTGGTCTTACAGGAGACACATTTGGTTTGCCGTCAGATCCGGGTTTGAATCTTGACCCCACACCTTGCTGGTTCTAGAACCTTGAGCTGCCTTCACCTGTTTGAGACTCTCTCATGTGCAAAATGGGCATAACATCTGCGACTCTAGGGGTTAGACGACATCCTGTCCGTGAAATTCTATCACAGCCTCTGGCAGGGTAGATGGCCAGTGGCTCTGTGACCAGCACACACCAGGCCATGGGTCAGCACAAGGGAGGCCTGGCGATGTGCTGCCTTCTCGAACCTCCCAGGCCAGCCCGGAGGCGGCTGGGCATCTCAGGCGGGCGCCAGGCAGCCTCTGCCTGGACCCAGCCGTGCTATCCGGCCAGTTCTTTTCTGCTTTATCCGCAGAGCAGACACCTGCTCCCAGCATTTCGATGCTAGAGTTGTAAACGCTGCGGCGCGGGGAGGGCGAGCTCGGAACAGTGTGAGGTCTCCCACGGAGCCCCCTGGCAACATGGCACCCAACAGGCGCTCAGTCTGTTTCCACTGGAGAAGCCCACAAAGAAAGAAACAGACCGCCTTACTAGGACGTGGAGTGCCTGAGCCCCTATCGGAGGAACCTGGATGAACGTGTGGCAGGGACTCCCAGGGACGTTCAAGGTCAAGCCTGGGCTAGAAGGAGCCAAGCTCCTCTCTGACTCTGCTATTTCGCTGTTCCATGAACTGTGCGGGCGGGACGAACGGAGCCGCCTCTGCCTTCCGCTAGAATACGAGGGCAGGGCAGGAGCCTGAGAAAACGCCACCCAGAGCTTCATGGAGAAGAAGGGGAGTTTTCCAGAGCCTCCAGGGAGGGAAGCGAGGCTGGGCGGGGCCCCCACTTACTGGCATTCTGTCCCGACAGCTTCAGCTCCAGCTCCTGCACTTGCTTGACCAGCAGAGAGATGTGCTGCAGCAGGTCCTTGTTCTGCAGCAGGAGCTGGTGCACGCGGGCCTGTGCCTCCAGCCGCGCGGCCGCTTCGGCAGCCAGCTGGTCCTTCAGCAAGTGAACCTGCAGACGGGAGGCGGAGAGGACGGGACAGAGAGGAGAGAGGGCCATGAAGGCATCCAGGAGCCACCGGGGTTCCGCGGGGACCAGAGACACCTGCCATGTTCAACTCAACACAAAGAAGCCCTTCCGGGGTGGAGTGGGGACCTGGGCTTGGAATTCAGAGAAGCAGCCCTAAGAAGCTGGGTCGCTGGCCCTAGGGGTCTCTCTGAATGTCCCGAGTGAGGGCCGTGGTGGTTCACTCACAGACCACTCAGGGCCCGGCATCCAGAGCGAGAGGTACGCACGAGCTGAGCCCCAGCCCCTGCCCCCCAGCCCTGCCAGGAGAGTGTCTCGACGGTGAATGTGTTCCTGCCATGTGGAGAGAGGGAACTTCTCCTCGTGTCTTTTAAAAGAGAAAAACAGAAATGGATATACGGGCCCAGTAGCTAAGAAGAGAGTCACAGCAACCCCGAAGTGGCCTTTCCTGTCCCCTTCCTCAGGCCCACATGTAATGGGAAGCAGGAAGCCCCACAGATACCCTTTCCTAGTGAGGGGGTCATAATAAATTCTGTGCTGTCGCCTCCGGGGGGCCACTTTCTTTCCCCGACTGTCCATCCCTCTTCATTTCCAGGTGCTTTACACCTGCCAGCGGTCAAATGTCTGCTGACTGGTTCACAGGAGGGCCTCCTCCTGCGAACCTGGGAGGGTGGAAGCCAGCGGTTTACAGAAGAGGGGGACTCTGTGGGAAGAGGGGGACCCCCATCCACTCTCCTTTCACAGGGGAACAGCTGGCAATGGCGCACCCAGCCTGCTCGGGACCCTGGGTCAGGGGTCTGTTCTTAGTGTGTAACAAGGTATAGAGAGAAAACACAGCGGCAGATGGGGGGGGTGATTGTGTCAGGAGCCTGGCTTGAAGAAACTGAGTCACAAGGCAACAGCCATGTTCACGCACATGCGATTCTTGCACTAAGTGGTGGATAAAGGGGTCTCTGTGGAGGGTTTTGGAAGGTCCCTGAAGAAAGGGAGCTAATGAATTTGGCTCAGACCAAGGCAACTTACAGGTAAGAGGCTTCCTTGGACTAAAACTACGGTGTGGGCAAAGTCAGAGGCAGGCTGACTGGGGTGGGGCAGGTGGGGCAGGAGAGGGGCCGGAAGGGTTAGCCGACTCTGGTTCAGACAACAAATGCTCTGGACTTCCAAAGAGCAGTTGGCTCCAACGAGATGCATGTTCTTGGGGAGTAACAGGCTGTGGCCACCCGGTAGTCTGGCCAAGGGACCTGCCCTGCCCAGCGCCTGCACCTTCCAGCCGCCGGCTGGAACCACACTGCTGCATGCGGCAGCGGCTTCCCTCCTGGCAGATCGGAGGACCTGACCTTGCAGTTGCCTCTGCTTCTAAGTGGGAGCCACTAATGAGATTAGTTGCCACTTTGCATTAGCGGTTCCTAAGGCTGGGCCTATCTCACCCCGGGGGAGGAGATAGGGGGAGGACGCCTAAGGACTGCGAAGTGAGTCTGTCCTCCATAAGGTGAGGCTAAGGACACAACTGACATTTCGGTTTAGAAAGCAGTCTCCTTTGCTGCCCCGTGTCAACTACGGAAAGATCTAGAGAGCGATGAAAAGAGGGAAAGAAGCAACAGTAACATTTTAATCTGGGTATCAAATGGTGGGCGGCTATTAAGCCTTTATCTTCTTTGGGAACTGAGGCATGGAGATATTTCACCTGAGACTCCCCCCTCTCACCCCCAGCATTTTCCTGGTTCTGAGAAACAGGACAGTTGCTGTGGGAAGCTCCCGGAAGGGCCCCCTGAGGAAGGGCCAGCCTTCACCTTCCATCTGTGAGTAATGTGACTGGTTCTAATCAAGACTATCTTTGAAAGGGATCTATTGAGCAGGCAGAGTTGTTCATTATCCATTTTCTAGTTTCTTTGGAATGAAACAGAAGCATTAGGCAGAAATTTGGAACAGAATTTTTCAATGCGCATAAGCAGAAAAAGCACAGAATCCTGTCTCCTGCTAACCGGCACTTACGGGGCGGGGGGGCTCCCGGCGCGCACCCCCACGGACTTGGGGCCTTGCCCCTTGCATGTGGACATCCCAACAGACAGGCCAGTTGAGAGCACTAGACCAGGAGCTGGAATGTTCCAGACCGCTGGTGACTCTCTCTGCCACGGAAGGTCATTCCCTTCTACCTGGACCTCACTTTCTCCGACTCTCAACGGAGGGTCCTGCCTAGAGGCTCAGGAGACATAGGATTCCAGCACCAGGGCCCCTCGTCAAAGGCTCAGGGAAGAAAATCTCTAGATCCCCTTCTGACACCAGAGAATTAGGACTGGGGACACAAAGGGAGTCCCCTCATGCAGAAGCCGGGGCGGGCAGGGGTGGGGGGAGAATATGGGGAGCTTCGTTCACAGGTGCTCAAGTTCCCCAGGGCAGGGCACTGTCCATACAGAAAAGCTGTTTGGCACTAAGAGCCATAAGAAAATGCCCCCGGGGTCAGGGTGCTCCTTGTGCAGATTCGATCAGAATTTTAGCTTCGCAAGTGCCGAGTCAGAACATTCCAGGTGTTTTCCAACCCCAGGAGTGTGGAAGCACACACTGCTGCCTACAGCCAGTGCGAAGGAGCCTGCTGGCTTCTGCGGCCGCCCGAGGTGGGAACAGGCACGGGGCTCAAGCAGCTCTCCGTGCCCCGGGGAACCCCAGCCGGGCTAGGGGGAGACAGAACGGCCTGGGCTGCTTTTAAACTGGAGATGATGTGACCATCCCCGGGTTTTGCCCACATGGGTCTGGCCTTGGAAGCGCCGGAATGAGGTATAGGGTTATTTTCAGCTTTGGCTGGGGCCGCCTGCTCCGGCTCTGTGGGCTCCCTTCCTCAATCCTGAAACAAGCACAGACACCACCCCCTCCTGCCCTCCTGCCCTGCCAGACGGGACCGTGATTTGTGTCCCGCATGCTGTTCTTTCAAAGAATGAAACACCTTTTGCAAAAAAGTAGGCCATACTCATTTCAGAAAAGGTACGAGTTCGCTTCTGCTTTCCAGGGCTACAGGGGTCTTGGGCAAGGACTATTCCGCTCACCGACGAGGTCAGCGGGAAGACCATGGCCGCAGTGGGGGAGGGGGGCTTAGCCCTGCACCCTCCGGCTCTGCCGCCCACCCTCAGCCCACCCGGCGACACCAGACCGCCGCCCGCTCGCTCTCCAGCCTACTTGCCTGGACTCCAGCTCCTCCGTGAGAAGTGGGGGCAGGGCCAGGCTGAAGTTAGGGAGCAGGCACATGGAAATGGCGTGGAGAGAACCAGAGCAATTTGCCCCCCCGCCCTTCCCACCAGACACACAAGCGGAGGCAGGCGGCGCTGTCTCAGCATGCACAAGGCGCGGCCCCCCAGGGTGCTGATGACCAGGAGAAGCCACGGGGACAAGAGCGAAGTCTAGGGCATGGAGGTGGGGTGCGGGAGTGTGTTCAGTGCTATTTGTCTAACTAACTAGAGAGCACGCGATCGCGAAGCATAAGGAACCCGTCACGGGTTTCAGAATAAGCGCGAGTAGCAGCAGGTAGGGGAGGAATTTCTAAACAGCAGCCGTGCACGCACAGGCCGAGCCCGCAGCTGGCACGCTGGGAAGGAATCCGGCTCCCTTCCACCCGTGCCGGTCAGCCGCAGTGCCCAGACCAGTTCTGGACCTCAACGGGCCCAGTGCAAGGCCATGCAAGTGCCGGCTATGCCCCAGCTCTGGTTCAAGGCTTGTCTGTATGGTCATTCACACCCTTGAACTTCTGGCCCAACTCGAAACAGGAAGCCAGGGCAGCCAGGCAAGCCTCATGCTGGGTCGAGAAAGCAGTCAAAGGGGCTTGGGCATTCACTATTTACATGCTGAAATCTGAGCTAGAAATGTTTGAGTGGCTGGGCAGCACCATCTCTTCCATACCCGTAAGGCAGGGCAGGCTCCTCTAGACCAGCTGTGAACCAATTTAGGGAGAGGATGGGAGAGATCTCAAGGTCTTAGACAAAATCAGAACACCTCAAAGGAGAGAGATCTAAGTCCGGTCCCAGGAGAAGAGCAAACGGGAATAGCCTAGGACAGTAAATGGGGGGGGTGTGCATAAATAATATAAGAAGGGACCCCAAGAGTGCACCTCTTTGCAAGATACTCTGTATCCTTAGCTCTACCCAGGAGGACTCAGATGCTCCCAGAGGAAAGGAAAATGCGTTCCTACCTGCAGTGCTGAGCTCATAGCACTGCCCACTGGAATTCTGGGGAATACTGGCAGTTTAATGAAGACGACAGGAACCCTGCAGTCCGGTGGCAATAGAGTTTGACAAGACGACTAAAAGCTGACCTCATACTGGACACTGAGATCAATCTCACCACACGGAGAAACCAAGTGTGCCAGAGCAGATCTATTTTAAATGCACAAAGGATGTCAAGAAGACCTATTAATCTACCTCTGTGTCCTCTATGATTGACCCAGAGACACGAATGCAAACAGGAAGCCCTTGGATCCAGTGCTACAAAGACAATGAGAGAAGGAAGAACATACAGAGAAACTCGTAACAGAAGAAAGGCTTAGAGCTGAGTGTGCCGGGGGACACAGGAGCCAGAAGCCTCAGATACGACCCTACCTCTGCTGTGTTTCCAGGCAGCAGAGAAAGATGCCAACTGCGAGTCTGCCCAGAGCCTGCTCCTGGAGAGGCCAGAGAGTGGGAGAGGCATGTGTTCAAGAAGCAATCTCTGACCTCGAGGTCCTGTTCAGCTAAAGATCCTGCAAGTCCCAGACCCTATCTGTCCCCTCCCCAGGATGGACATGCTACGCTGGCCTTCAGTCATGTCTCTGCCTGAACTGAGTGTCAACGAGGGTGCCACCAACTGCCACCCACAGACTGTGAGTCGGAGGCTCAGGGCTCCCAGCCCGTGGAAGAGGCTGGAACGGAGAAGGGCTCATGAAGTGAACCACAAGCACCAAGACTCATTGTCTTCGAGAGAGACCATCGAGACAGGGCAGGGCTGTCCCACCGAGACAGGCCCCATTCAATACCAGAGAACCCATCTTAGGGTTTCATGCCAACAGTGGCAAAGCCATGATAAATTCCAGGTCTTGTGGCTTTGCAGACCGAACACTTGCATAGACGGCCACGACAATCTTCTTGTCGTGTAGATTACAGACCTGCACACCTTTTCTCTTCAGTGTTTAGCAGTGACTTCAAATTTAAATGATAATATCATGAATATGCATCAAGCCCTTTCTTAGATAAATAATAATTACTTGGCAATTGATATGCCAAAAGAGAAAAGAATTATGGTTGGAGAATGGATTTGTATTCAAGGGGAAACTTTCAGGGATGATGTGAATCATGGAATGGCCCTGCGCTGGGGCACTCAGGCTTTGTGCTCCTGTCACCTGGCACCCCAGGGAGGAGGGGACTCTTGGGACTGCCACATCGCCATTAAGGAGATGAGAGAATTCTGTTACCTGACAAAGAGCAGTGATTTTCCCCCCACGTGTGAGAGGCCATTAACGGCAGTCCTTCCTTTTTCTTGCTGTTCTGGAAACACCCGCAAACGCTCCTAGCATTAGCACACCATGTCCTTTTGTTCCATGGTCAGCATTTTTTAAAAGGCTTGCATCATTTCAGAGCCATGCTCCACTGATTCTACGCTTTCCAACCTGCAAAGGCTTCCGGTGGACCTTGCGCCCCAGGCCTATTCTGTGTGAGACCGTGTTAGAAGGTCTTCTCAGAACTAAGTCACAGCAGATCGGGCTCTGGGCAGGTTGCCGGCAACTTCTCAAGGTGCACATATGGGAAAGGACAGCTCTGTCTGGGCCAACCCAAGGGTCTCTAGAAGAGTAGGCAGGAGAATTGATGGGATCAATAAGTGCTCCCCAGAGGAGTCTGCTCCCTGCCGTTCCAGAATGCAGAAAACCTTAGAGGTCAGCCTAGTCCCACAGATCGAGGAGGCCAGTACATGGAGATACCTTCCTAGATCGGTCCCCAACCCCCCGTCCTGGAGGCTTCACTGTCCTCCTCTACCTCCTCACCGTCCTCCTCTTCTCCCCCAGGTCCTAACCTGTCCCTCTGTCTCAGAATTTAGCCTATGAATGGTAGGAGCGATCCTGTCCCCGTTATTCCCTGATGGGCCACAGCGAAGATGAACCTCAGATGCACGAGGCCCAAGGAAGACGGGGACGATAAGGCCCTCTGTGGAAAGCAAGCAGAAGGGATCGCTGCCAGAGGCAGCTAGAGACACCGGCTGCCCCCTCCTCAAGAAGGCAGCAGCCGGACAAGCCTCTGGGGTTCAAACAGCACTTTCCTCCTGAGATCGAAGTCAGTCCTCCTGTGGCTCAAATACGGCAGCTACGGTCATATGAGTTGGATCCTGTTATAGCAAATGCCAAGACCAGGACACTGTCATGTCCCGCCTGGAAGCAGCAGAGCGTTGATGGAGGGTGGGGACCAATGGGGGCAAGGTGGGGAGGATGCCAGGGTGGTCTTTGCACAAAGCTGTATTTTAAGCTCTTTCAAGACCAGTTGCACAAAGTCACACCTATCCTGACTCCAGAGACACCCCTGCCCACCCCAAACACCAGGAAGTGAGGCAGGAAGGGGAGGGGGGAATTGGGTGCACTCTGCTCCTTGGTGAGCTCAAGTCCTTACTCAACAATGTCCAGCCAAGCCAGCCAAGCCCAACTCAGAGCAGGGGATACACGGGAAACCACAGCATTTCCTTCCAGTTCAACTGCCTCCCCCCTCTCCTCCCTTCCCCATTAAGCGATGATCCAACAGCGTGAGCGATCCCTTCTGGCTCCCTAGGTTTTAAACCTGCCCCTTGCCCCTTGCTAGGGAAGGCGTGTCAAGCCCATGAGAGTGGAGCCTGAGAGGTAGGGAGGAGGCGAAGGAGAACCTGGGCCACAGCCACTTGCGTCTGCTGCTGCTGCTGCTGGAGGAGCTGCTGGAGGAGCTGCATCTGGTGGTGGGAGGATAGCGGCGTCCCTGGGCCCAAGCCTGGGGGCTTCGCGGAACAAGAGGGAAGGAGCATCCTGGGCGAGGCCGCCAGCATGGGCTCCGGGGGATGGGGTGAAACCTGGAGGAGAAGACAAGACAGGCGTGAGCCCGGGTGGTGGCTGCTCTTTGCTACATGGCACGGACGCAGCTGGAGTAAAATGCTATGTCCCCAGTGGAAATATGGATAGGGCCCTGGGCTGGGGCCATCGGGCAGGAAACCCTGCTTGGACCCTCTGTAACTGGTCCAGCATGACAGGGACAGACGATGAGTATACTGGCCTGTTGCCTGAACCTTGAGGGGCCGATCTCTAGGGAACCTAGTTACCCACCACCCTGTCACAAGACCGGGAAGGGGGCTCTCTCATCCAGGGCTGCCCGCTGGGCCATGAGGCTGTGTGAGGGGGGCCACTCCAGCCGGCCCTGCCTCACACGGAGAGCCACTGGTCTGGACAGACCCTCTCTGCAGGCTGGACGTGGTTTCTGTGCCGTTCCCCTCGGTCTCCCTCCTGGCAGTGGGAAGTGTCACTAAGTGTCACTAAGACAGCTTATGTGGACCAAGCGCAGGGAGAGACGGCTGTGTCTGCGAGCTCTGGGGCTGGTCCTTCTTCAGGCACGTGGGAGGGAGGCACGACTGACAGACAGCCGGCTCTTGTGGTTTGAGGCAGACCCATGATGCCACGATAATGTCAGGCAGACGACTGGGGACTGTACCACCCTCCAGACTGGAGATGGGCTTATCCCGAAAAGCCACCCACCGACCTGCACCAAAAAAGGCCGACGGACGCCCGACAAGAAGGGAAGGCGGCCAGGTCGCAGGGAGTCAAAGCAGAGGCCCACTTCTCAGCCTCCTCCTCCCGGCTTTTCCGTTGTGTCTTCAGATTGGAATGTGCTCTCAAGTTCTTAGTATCGGTCTGGATTCTATTAAGAACTCCCTGGGAGCCCCATCATCTCAGCCGGAAGACGTGAGGTTGGATGCCCGGGTTTCTAACCCCCCAGGGGCCACATGCCAGCCTCAGCGGCACCCATGCATGGGAGTGCCCCAGCGGTCGCTAGCTGAAGGCAGAGGGAGCCCGGACCCACTCTGCCTTGGCAGCTGAGCCTCGGAGATCGGTCGTGGTGCATGAGGATTAGCTCTGCACAGGCACTGAGTGGGGACGAGGAGCCACGGAGGGCAGGACCTCCATGGAGCACCTTCAGGGAGCACTGCAGGGCCTCTGGAGGGTGACGCTCATCAGGCATAACCCCGCGGTGTCCTGACACACAGCAGGGCCCAGCGTCGGCACACTGGGCCCTCTCAGAGGAGAGAGAAGCTGCTCTGGTGCCCCCCGCCCCCGTGCCCCTCACTCTGAAGCTGACCCCGCATGGGCGAGGACGTGACTCTGACAGTAGCCAAGGCCGCTGTCCGTGCTGCTCCAGGAGGTCGTGTGCACGCAGACTGTACGACGGGTCGCCTCCCACCTACCTTTGGGTCCGGGTGGGAGCCTCCTTCCTTCCCCACGGCGTCAAGGTCAGTCACACCTCGGCTGAATTCCAGGATGTCATTCCCCGGGAGCGGGACCTCCACTGCATCAATGTCCGTCTCCTCCGCGGTGGCCGAGGAGGCCCTCTCGGCTCCAGGGAGCTGGCGGCCTGTGGGATGACAGAGGGAAGGGCAGGGCAGGGTGCCGCCAAGAACACCGTCCTCCTCCCTTCCTAGCATGTCATTCCCAGCCCAGCCAGATGTTCCCATTTAATCTTTTCAGAGGCCAGAAGCAAAAATGATGTTTCCTTGAGGCTGGACATGACTGCTTTGCCAGGTTGGCATAAAGTCGATATGGTCGGGGTGCGGGGTCTCGACAAAAGAGGGGAGTGACTGTCACCTCGACCTCCTCTGAGCTTAGGAGTGGAATCCACCCAGGAAAAGACTCCAGAGCCATGGGGAGCTCCCTGGCCGTGCCCTTGGTGGGCTGTCAGACCAGGGGAAGGGGCCCGACTCCTGGAGCCCCAGCTCCAACGGCAAAAATCAGAGGCCGAGTTAGATGGACAAGGAGGGGTATGTGACAGAAGAATGATGGCGAGGAGACCTGAGGCCCCGTCTGAGATAGGAACAGCCCCCCCACCCCTCTGAGTCAAGCTAGACTCTGACCTTGTGACCAAGCGCAGAAGTCAGGCAAGGGGCCTGCAGGAGGCAGCAGTGGGGGGACAGAGGGGATGGCCAGGTTTCAAGCCTTCTCCAGTCTGTCCACACTCCACTGTTTACCTCCCCACTGAAGACAGCGGCTGCGCGCCGCATATGTGTGAAAGTCCTGCTATTTCTTCTTTTCCTTCGGTCCCTGTTCCTAGTTCTTGATTCTTTAAAAACCTGGCCGTTCCTGGAAGCATTTTTCTTTCTCTACATTTGGAATTAGGCTCACTGCTACTGTACGCAAATAAGATTTCTTAAAAGATTTCAGGGACCAAGCACCATGCGAAAAATGGAAGAGGTTAGCGTCAGTAGGAAATACGGAGCCAGCTCCCTCCCTGAGCAGCCAGGCCCCACTCATCAGAGGGTGTCTTGTTGAACAAATAGGTCTTGTTTTGTTTTGTCTTTTTAATATTTATCTACATAATCTCTATACCCAACATGGGGCTTGAACACCACCCCAAGATCAAAAGTTGGTTCTCTACTAAGCAAGCCGGCCAGGTGCCCCTAGAACAAGCCGCTCTAGCAGGTCTTCCTCCACAAACCCATGTGCGTCATCTGGAGAGGCAGATCTGGTATTCAGAATGCCAGTGGGGTGCTTAGTTTCCCTCCCGGCTGCTCTGGGGCCTGGGACACAGCCCCGGACCATGGCCTGGCAGAGCAGCTCTGCTCCCCTGCGAGCCAGCGGGCAGGAACCCAGAGCAGGCTGCGTCCCTCCACACCCCTGCGCCCAGAAGTGACCTTCCTGATGGTTGGGAGGGCTAGCCTGTGAGACAGAGGGCTGACGGAGAACTCGTGGTTATTTCTCAGCAGGTGGATGGGCTTGGTTCTCTGTGCCAGTGTGGAGATGAACATGGTGAAATGCCCGTGTTTTGAGCAGAAATGATTCCCCCGGTCCCCAGGAGAGGCTCAGTCCCACGGCACCGTACATCCATCAGTCGGCATACTTAGCACCTGGGATCAGGCGTGCTTGGCCTTCTAGTTCACCTTTCAACACCCCTCAGTCTTAAGGCCTGGGCTTGGTCTCGTTCATGTTTCCCAGGGATCTGGCACGGGGAAGGCATTCAGTACGTGACTGGTGTCATGACAGGATAGCAAAACAGGGGAGTGGGCTACAGAAGGCTGCCCCTCCCCAGCCCCCACCAGCTCCCCATTCCTGGAATCCCCAATACCAAGGGCGCAAAGTGTGTGGAAATGCCTAGCCAGAAGCCTGGAGGGATCCAGAACTCTCCTGGGTTCTCGCTCTGCTTCTGAGGGACTCACAGACTTCTCAGTCATTCTGTTTGTACGAGTAGGGTTCCCACACCAAGGCTGAGGAAGGGGAGTCCCAAGCCATGGGACCTGCTTACTGAGGGATTTCCTGCCACTGCATGGGCTCTCTGATGATCACCTCTGAAGTCCTGAGCTTGGATGATGGCTGATGGGTGGAGGCCAGGATGGTAACAGACCTGTTAGAACCAGGAGGGTAAAGCTGGGGGTAGACAGAATGTTCTGGATGCCGTGCCTGTTAGCATACCAGATAAGGCAAATCGAGAGGGTGGACCCACAGCTAATGGTCTTCCTGGGGTCCTGCCAGACAAGTAGCGGGGGATATCTCATATTTGCAACTCTCCCAGCATCAGGAAGCTTAAAGGACAAGAAACACAATGCAAAACCTTCTAGCAAAACTGAGACACTTACAAGATTGGGCATTCTGGATTCCCATATGTAAGAGGGAGAAGTAAGACTGCACTTGGGGAGGGGGCAGGGAAGGGTAGTGTTGCTTTCTAAACTGCTTCTTTAAACTACTTCTCCTTGATGCAATGAATTATAACTAGGAACCACAGAACATATGCTGATTTCATTTACTTCGGTAAGTATGTGTAAAACCCCTGTATAGAACAGAAAGGCACTGGGCATCAGAATAAGTGAGCAAAAAGCTGTATTTTCAAGGCTTCCCCAGCCTGATGGAGGAAACAGACAGACACCAAGGTGGCAGCAGAAGGCTGTGTCCTCTTGGAGCTCTCCTGGGTGCAGAGTCGGAGCCGGGGGGTGGGGGTCGCTAGAGAAGCCCGTGCAGAGGCATCCCAGCAGGGGGGCAAAGATACAGAGGTATTGACTGCCAATGGCTCTGTATGGCAGGACCCAACCAGCAAGAGTCGGGATTTTATCTGGAAGGACTGAAAGCAGGTGAGTAATACTGAAGGGCTTTCATCCTTTCAAATTTCACCCTAGAGATGATGTGGCGGGCAGATCTAGAAGGGACAAGATAGAAAGCAACACTCCAGGGGAGACACAGGAGGGCTTACGTGAAGGGGGTCGCAGTAGCACAGGAGAACAGACATAAAAGGTTCTCAGGAGGCAGAAATTACAGGACAGGGTGACAGATTGACTGTGGTGGGGGAGAAAGAGGGGTGGGAATACGGAGAGTTGGAGGAAGGGACAGAGGGAAATGGGTAAAATTAGTTTTGAAATTTCTGATTTAGGTGACCTGGTAGGGACTGGTGCCCTTTAGGGCAATTTCAGGAGGAGCAGGGCTGTGGGTAAGACAGAGTTTCAAACCTACTGGAATCACAAGGCCTCCCTTCAAGAGCCAAGGGGAGATACCCATCAGCTGTTGGAGAGTTCAGGAAAAAGGTCTGGTCTGGAAAACACCAGTAGAACACATGAGAAGTCAGGAAAGAGCAGCAGGGACCGAGCCCAGGAGAAACGTAAAGGATGTTGGAAAGCAAGTAGCAGATAAAAAAAGAAAGGTTGTGCCCAGAAAGCCCAGAAAGGCTTGTTTGGTTTGCTAGCTAGGGGCCCTCAGTGACCTTGACCGATGGTCCCAGGAAGGGCTGGAAGGGAGCAGACACCGCACCGTGGGAGGTTGAAGGGCTAACGGCCAGGATGGGGCAACAAGGAAGAAGCTGTATGAGTGCAGATAAATCTGGCAAGAAGCTGAACGATGAGGGAAAGAGCTAAGGCAGGGGAGCTGCGGGGGCAAGGCCGGCCAGTGCGGGTTTGTTTTGACGATGAGAATGGCGTGACCTTATCTGTCTGCAGTGGGCAAGACGTCATCATTGGCAGAAGACTCAGGTGACCACTTGGGAGAGACGGAACTGGTGGCCTGGTGCTCAGGAGGAAGAAGGTGAAGGTTCATCTTGGCCAGGGGGAGGACACTGGCCACGGGGTGGAAGCTGGACACAAGCAGCAGGACCGGCCGAGCCGGGTGGCCCCAGGGAGCATAAGGGATGGGACCTGTGGAAAGCCAGTTTCCCGGGCACAGCCCGGCATCAGGGGCTCAACGGAGAGGCGTCGCTGGGTCAATGCAGAACTTGTTACGTGTCAAAGATACGGTAATAAAATGGTTTCAAAAAAGAACAGGAGATGGGCTGCCTGGGTGGCTTAGTGGGTTAAAGCCTCTGCCTTTGGCTCGGGTTATGATCCCGGAGTCCTGGGATCGAGCCCCATATCGAGCCCCGCATCGGGCTCTCTGCTCAGTGGGGAGCCTGCTTCCACCTCTCTCTCTATCTGCCTGCCTCTCTGCCTACTTGTGATCTCTGTCAAATAAATAAATAAAATCTTAAAAAAAAAAAAAAGAACAGGAGCTTATTGGTTCAGTCAGGAATGCTAGAAATGGCCACTCTGGGGCCTCAAAACTGCCCTGGAAACATGCTTAAACAGCATCACTACTTTCTGGGCACTCATTTAAGGGTTTTACTCGTATAAATCATTTATCCTCAGAACTGCCTCGAGGTAGGCACTGACGGATAAACTGAGGCACAGAGCTGGGAAGGTGGGTGCTGGTGCTCCAGGCCTGGGGCTCTGAAGCTCGGTGCTATCACCCTGATTTCCCCCACCCCCGCCACGGGCTGGTTGCTTCCACCCGCAGCCCCCCTTGACCCCCCGACCCCCCTTCAATGCTTCACGGACACACTCCCAGATGATCTGGTGTATCTGTCACGGGTTCGTACCGCCACCCCAACTTTGAAGGCCAGCTCCTCGCCACTGGGGACCCATCCTGCTGTTCACAATTTATCCCCAGAATCGAGCCTGGCATCTCGGGGCAGGGTTGGGGGTGGGGACGAGATAAACACCTGTTGAATGAAGGAGGATGCTAAAACCAAGGAGAAACAGAGGGTAGGGCTGCGGTCGCTGGGGCTGGAGGAGCCAGGGAGGCAGGGGAACAGAGGGGACCTGGGACCGGGGAGCAGCAGACGACACAGGGGCGGGGTAAACATTGCCCCGCCCACCGCTCACTGGCTAGATGATCAGAGCTTTCTTTTCAAGAAGCTCTATTCTTCCCAAGGATTCCAAGCCCTTCCCCTTGTGAGATGGCTGCAGGGGGAGAAGGGTGCCTCCAAGGGAACAGGATCTCTCCCAGGAAACCCTCTCCAGGAGCCAAAGAAACCACATAAGGCAGAGCAAGGCAGGCGGAACGGGAGCCGAGGCCCCACCTGGCTCTGAGCCCCAGGGACGGGCCCAAGGCAGCCGCTGCCAGAAGATACAAAAGATAAATCTCCCCGAGGGTAGGGAACGGCGGAAAGAATGAGGGAGGAAAGAAAGGCAGGCACAGAGGGAACGGGGCTGGCAGCACATGCAGAGAAGGTCAATGCCATCTTGAAAGCATTGCTGAAACCCAGAAGGCAAGGTGTGGACAAGACTTCAAAGGCAGCACAGCCCAGCGCCGTCCAAGTCCTCAGAGTAAACAGGTCGGCCCTGCACAGTCACGGGCCTGTTGTCAGGTCACGTGGGGCGGCTCTGGCGGGGGCGGGGGTGGGGGGAAGGGGGAGATAAACCTGCGATAAATGGAAAGCTCCAGAACATGGATGTGAGGTGCTTGTAACAAAACACACACACACCAACCAACCGCTCTACCCTAGTGCTTCAGGGCGCCTCATTACAAGCGAAGACCCCACTGCAGTCAATAAATGCTTCTGGGGGAGGCATTATGGACAGAAGAGACGTGCTCCTAGTGGTTTACAGCCCATCAGCAAGCAGGAGGGGCCGTAAAGAGCACGGGACTATGGGGCTGGGCAGTAAGCAGCTTCCTTTCGAGGAAGGAAGGTTTCCCATTCCAGATATGCAGCATCCCAAACACAGTGCTCTAAGTAGACTTACCCTTCGTGGTAAATGCTGCAATCAGAGGGGACCCTAATTCGTCACTAAACTCAGACCTGCCCCAAGACCATGGGACTCAAGAGATCCTCCTGCCTCCTTCCCGCACTGTGTAACGGGGGAGGTCATGCATTTCCGCCTCAGAGCCACAGAACTAGCTACTGTGTAACATATCTTTTGAGTACCATACAGTTGGCCCTTGAGCAACATGGGAATTAGGGGCACCAACAACCCCATGCAGTTGAAAATCCACGTGTAACTTCTGATGCCCCCAAAACGTGACTAAGAGCCCGCCGTTGTTAATAAGTGTCAGTAATAGTCAACCAACACATATTTCGTAGGTTAGAGGTAACACACCATAATCTTAGAATAACAAAGTTGGAGAAAAGGAAATGTTATTAAGAATGATGGTGGTTGGGGCAGTTGGCAGGTGGGATCGTGGGAGTGGGGCCTCGGGGCAAGACCGGCGGGCCGAGCAGAGAGCTGGTGACAGTGACAGTGGCTGTGGGTTGAGACCAACGTGACTGTGCTCCTCCACCTGCAGTGGATGGTCAGCACTGAAATGACAGGCCCGCCAGCCATGCCACCTCTCCCCTTATTACCTTCTCGGTGAGCGTTTTCTCAAGTAACATTAATATACATAAGACCTCAGCTACCTGGCTTCTCCTGTAACCCCTCTCCCCAAGATGTAATGTAAATGAAAATTCATATTTTTATAAAAGACATGCAGATTTCCTGACTTTCGATGGCACTTCCTAATGAGAGGTACTGGAAATAGGTCCACATGGAAGCTTTACAGCACTACAGAATTTAGAAAACAGGGAAAGAGCTATTAAGGTCATTATAAACTTTATCTTCTTTCTGATTTGTTTCACGAATGTGCTTTTGTACTGGAGTTTTCTTGGGGGTCGGATTTGGTAGCATCAGCCGCTTCAATGCTTCCTTGTTCAATAAACATCTTTAATTTTCTATTAGGAAAGCCACACACGTTTCCATAAAGAAGGTTTGGAATCCAGAGAGAAAAAGAAACACTAACGTGTTTTTTGAAGTGGACTAATTGCCTGGGCCCTGGTGGAGGGAGGCGGGGCCCCATACCAGGTGTCCCCCAGCCTGTCCACCCACGCTCCCCGCAGCCACCTGCCCGGTGCCTACCTGGGTCTCCTGAGCTGCTGCTGTTCCTCTCGCTCTCTCCGTCCTCCTGGCCATCTGCATTCTGCTGCGTGTGCTGGAGGCTCAACTTATGGCAGACCTCGAAAGCCTGCCCGACCGTCCTCACGATTCGCATAGCCTGGCTCTGGGAAGGAGAAAGGAGAAGAAAAGAGCAAGTGAAGGGAGTGGGGACCCTTTGCAAGGACACAAGAAAGGCCAGGGATGGGAGAGGATGTGCCGGGGCCTTGCGGACAGAAACCCATGAAGCCGGCAAAGGAGAGAGATGGAAAGTGATGTCCAAGCTGACGAAGAGGAGTGCGAAGACAGTTTTCTTCTTGAAATGGCCCAGAAAACAGACACTCACCAGGGCCCTGTAACAGTGAGTCAAGTGGAAGGAGAGACACCAACCCCCCCCGCCCCCCCCGGTTCTGGACTGAGCCCAATTCCTCCTCCCGGATTTAACAAAAGTGGTCGAGATCCTTCGGACGCCTTCGCCAAGCATAATCACACGTTCAGTGGGTTTGCCACGTGATGGGCAACTCAGCTGTCACTTCTTCCCTCCTGGGACCAGTGAGGCTCCGGCAGACCAGGGGTGGCGGGGAGACCAAGACAGAGTCAGTGAAGCCCAGAACCCAAGTGCCCTGGAACTACACTAGCAGCAAGCTCACCGAAGAGCCTTCCCAGTCTCGCTCTAAAGACACCGCTCGCTTGGGTCTATTCTGTGGCTCTTTCTCTTTTCTGTTTTTCCTCCTTTCTTTCTTTATCAGGGCAAAGGTGGGGGGCTGAGAGGATGTTTAACTGCTTCTTTTAACAGCCCAAGGACAGAGCTTGACTCTAGCTCCCCTTAACTTGGAGGAGGAGGAGGAGGAGAGGGGACAAGGAAGCCTCGTCCCCTACAGTCTCAAGGGACCCACGCAGGCTCCCAGGAAGAGCCCCCAGCACAGTCCCCAGGGCCCGGCCTCCGGAGTGGACAGCTGACCAAACACATTATCAGTCCGCTTTCACCTTCCTCCCAAGACTGAATCTGGTGCAAGCTACAGGCTGGGTGAGCTCAGCTCACTGCTCCTTGTCCGTGGGGGTCCCCAAATGTCCCACCACCACAGCAGTTTATTTAACCGTGGCTGTCCCCCTAAGCCCATGTCTGAGATTCGTCACATTCTGGCTGATCGGACCCCAGGTCAGCTGTGCCTACTCGGCCAAGCTCCACAGTCACTCGAGCGTCTGTTGCTACAAAATCTCAGGTTCTCCTGGGGAGGACAGGGGACCAATTCCACCACCCCTGGGAGCCACAGACATGCTCCTTAACTGGCTTGGAGGATGATGTTAGAAGCTGGCAAGTCCATACACACGTGCCCCTGAACCTAGAGGATTAGACAGGGGCTGGGCCAGGACTCCTTACCTTCTCTTCAAAAGGGATCGCTCGGATTTCAACCCAGTGGGAACCGACTCTTCTGAGGACCTGCATTTCTCACGCATCCCAGCTGGACGACCGAGCACACTCAGGACTGACCTCTGAAGAGCCTAGACTGTGGCCCACATCTCTGCCCCCTTCATCAGGGACACACGTCCTGAACATACCCTCCCGCAACCATTGAGAAGCCTGGGACAGCCGGAAGAAAGTGGGCTCAGTCCCCCTCGTGCTTCACATTCCCACGTTAGTTCGCTCACCATCAGCGGCTGTGGACCCTCACCTCGGTTCCCCGAAGAGGCAGAAAATGGGGACTTTGGGTTCCCCGGTCCCACTGTCCCTGTGTTGCAAATGGCTCCCCGCCTCCTCTCCTCAGGCCCCCACTCCTTCCGACCTGCCCTTCGTGACAGCTGTTCTGTGTGCGCCTCTGTGATGTCACCTGAAGGGCTGAATTGGCAACGTCTACGACCACCCACCACCACCCCCCCCACCCACAGAGGGGTCCGTGTGCGACTAACTTGCGTGACAGCGCCCCCCACGGTGCCCAGCTCAGCCTCAGAGCTCATGAATGGGGTCTGGGGCCAAGAGGCAATTAAGACAGAAAATAAATAGGAAAGGCTGCACTGACTCTATCACAACAGAAACAGATGTTAAGAGAGTTGCCTCTTATACACAGGTGAGCACCAAAAGATGAACAACCCTCTCGGCCCACAGCGAGTAACAGAGGAGAAGCCACGGGCTGGATGATCTTTGGTCTGCGCCTGCGTGATAGTTTCCATCACCAGGAAATTGTCGGATTCGAGTTCTAGATGTGCACGTTCACGGCTAAACGGCTTCCTTTGATTTGTGCTAATGGAGTCACATTCCACTCACAGTGAAAGGACCCGGTGGCACGTTCCATGAAGAGCCCTCGAACTTGAACATGGAGTCAAACCACCCGGCTGCCTGCTTTACAGGAGGAGAGAGACACGTAAGAGCACGGGGCTCCCTTCTCACCACTCCAGGAGGTACAAGACGCTGGATGGCTCCCAGTTCTCAGAAATGGCTGTGTGAGTTCTGGTGCCCACTGACCTCTCAGGCTTGCCTCCCCTCCCCAGTGGGAAGTCTACTGTTAGGTGATTCCCATTTAAGGACCCCACTAGGGGAAGTTACTGGAAGGAGGCTCGGAGGGCCAACCTGTGCCAGACAGGGCCTGTCCCTCCCTCCACTGGTGCCATGTGCTCTCTGCACAGCCATGCTACTTCCTGCCTGCTGGGCCTGCCCTACGCAGGGACTGGGCCTTCTGGCCTTCCAAGCAAGAAAGCTGGTTCTGCCTGCCACCGTGGAGGAATGAAGGACTCACATGTGCTAAGACTTACTAGTTCGTACGCCATGCCTAAGCCCACGAGGGAGGACTCTCACTAAAAGCAGCTTTCAAAAGAACCTCTCCGTAGGTCCCCTTGGGTCACAAGCAGCTGCTCACATCTCATGACCACAAACAGGCCTTCGGACATCAAAGTGGAGATGTAAAGCTGGGAAGGCAGCCAGGCATGGAGCAGGACGCCTGAGTGGCATGCTGGAAAGGCAGTCTTCCCCGGTTCCAGAATCTGGCCCTTCTCTGGAATTTGCTAGATTTCTACAAAGTGTCACTTTGCCACATTGTTTTCTGGACAAATCCTGGTTGGTCTCAGAAAAGTCCCCTGAAAGTGCTCGGCCACATGGATCCAATCTTCCTGTCCAAAAGCCACTTTCCATCAGCAGCCCCAAAGCATTTGTGGGCTGTGAGTTGTCAAGACTAGGCTGGCAGTGGTCACTTTGATGTTTTTCAAAGCTGGGAAGGAATATCTAACCTCGGAGTGGCTCTCGGCCACAGATGGGGAGCACGGCCGCTCAGGAGAGTGCCGATTACAGGCAATTTAGTGAAATAGGCCTGGAATGGAGGCAGTCTTTCAACTCGGTGCTACTTACCCTCTAGACACCCAGAAATGCTTCTTTAAACCTTTCCACTTATTCACGGTGACAAAGCCTCCGTCCCCCTCCCCGCCCCCCGGCCATCCGTCTGTCCAGCACAGGGATCAAGACACAACCAAAGGCTGTCCTCTTTAGTGTGCCTACTGGGGCTGCCGACAACACACTTAATGGGTGTCAGTATCCGGGGAACCGCAACAGCCACCAGGAACTAAGGCCACGTCCTCTGTGACAGCGGGCGGCGACTCAGAGGCACGCGAGAGCCTGCAGTGGTGGCTTCAGGAAGACAGAAATCAAAAGGTTGATGCCCCCGTAGTTGGCTGATCCAGGGAAAAAGTATAGCCTGTCATGATTTTAGCTTCTCTTCCATGTTAAGCGACCCTGTTTGTTGGTTGGCCCTGTTGACATGGGGTATCCTCCGAGTGTGACACACACGTCAAGAATGGTAGCTATTCGTCTGATTCCGCAGCTGACTTAATAAATGACCTTGGGCACTGCTCTGCTTTTCGCTGTCCTGGAAGAAGGTGTATTTCACAATCTGCAGATGATGAAATGAGTCCTTGGGTAAGCAAGGAAAGGGAGGAGCAGGTACTCCTCATGGAGATGAAGATGGCAAAGGCAACAGTAAGAAGGGAGAAACGTGGGGCACACTCCTCCTTAGTCTACAGCTCTCTCTTCTCCACTCTCATCTACTGCCCCCGCCCCCGCACTTGAGACCTGTGTGCCACATGCTTCTGAATTGTAGGGGACTGGAGTCCAATAAGTCAGTTCCAGAATGCCCCTGGTTCATGATTCTCCTCATCTATCACAGCAATAAAGTCCAATGCTCCTACCTTGACCTGAACTACCACAGAGTCTGAACAACAACAAAAAAATAGAACTGAAGATCATGTTTCTTTAATGTGCTTTTTTTTTTTAACTGTAGGAAAAGATTTAAGCTTCTACCTATCAAATGATTGCAGTGTACAGAATTCACAATGCTGAAGCAAGAAAATATATCTGGACTTCAACACAGAGGAAGATCCAAGGTAAGAAGGCTCTGAAATGGGAGATGGGTGAGGATTCTGTCCAACAGGTTATGGAATGGCCTTGATCTATAATTTGATTGAGGCAGTGCCTGGGACACCAGAATATTGCTCGCTATGGGAAAAGTTTGGTTTCAAAGTGAGTATGAGTTTTCACATCGAAAGGACATAGGGGATCTTAAAATTTCCAGTACACTGCTGGGTTCTTCCTTGTACTCTGCTAGTCCACGAACCATAGGACCATAGAGGAAAAGAAGGCTGGGTTGTAACCTCGCTACTGGCACTCACCACCCAGGTGACCAGGAGCAAGTTGACTCACCTTTCCAGGTGCCAATTTCCTCATCCATAAACAGAGAGGGGTGGACCAGATGAGTTCCCAACTCCATCCCACCACCTCAGCATTTAAGACACACAAAAAAGTGCTCTTGCCCTGAGTGTCAGACCTCCCTCTCCTTCATCCTAAACTTGGCCGGGCAAGTGACTTATTGTTTAACCCATGACCGTCCTCATCACTCCAAGTATATCGCAAGCGATCAAGGACAGACTATGAGACTTCTCAGCAGTGGGCCCTCATCTGACGGTGACAGCACTAAAGGAGGAAGTCATTTCTCCTAACCCAAACCAGCTGAGCCGTGATGGCAGGCAAAATGATTTCAAGGAGCTGCCCACAAAGAGAACCTTCCTACAGCTTCCGTTAATCACCAACACTTCCCGCACTGACGCGCTATTAAGTACAGTCACACTTAATCAGGGCCGACAGCCCCATGCTCCTGGGGGCAGGAGGAAGAGACAGGAGGGCGACAGCCATTGCACAGGAGACGTCAAGAGACCACACAGGAGGCAAGAGGCCTTGCACATGAATACTAGCATCATATGCCCCTGAGGGGGGAAGGAGGATGCTGTGATCATTAGGAAACATCTCCACCACATGCTCTGGCGAGGAGAAGCCCCACTCCCAGCCTTCCTTTCTTGCAGAAGCCTCAACGACAAGGGGACAGACACCCCCTCCGCAGACACACGTCCACCAACCATCCTGGCAATCCTTCCCAGTCACACAGAACTTGTTCCTGATGGTCGGATCTTTCCACCCACAACCACCGGCACTCCTGAGATGCCTCTCATCGCACTTGGTGGTGGGAGAAGTTCATGTTCCTTTTACGACTTTCACAGAACAGAGGTTGGTTGGAGCTCGGGATGAGGAGGCGGGAGGCCTGGTTCTAGTGTCAGCAGCACGGCTGACTCACTGTGCGACCAATGGCAACCTACTTCCCCGGGCCCTTTCCTTCCCCAATTATATGATGGAGTCAGTACCTACCCTACAAAGACAGTGAGAGGAAAAAAAGGAAAATCTATGTCAGAGTGCCTTGGGTCATTCAGAGTTAAGGAGCTCTCCATACCCAAATGACAAGGGCAGGAGAATCTCACTGCAAACAGGTCTCGGAGAACAAGGCTATTCCTTGTTCTGCAACTTCCTGATGGAAAACAGTAAAATGGAGTGGTTAAGAGTCAGACTCTTTGGGCTCAGTCCCCCTTGTTATGACTTATGCCCCTTAAGCTTCTGTTTTCCCATCTGGAAAATGAAGAGCGGACAAGTGCCTATCTCACACACCTGCCGCAGGAATGACATAAGAGAACTCGCATATTTAGAAGAGCCCCAGGGATAGCAGTAAAACAAAACAGATGACTTCCTTCTACGCCAGAAACTGAGTAACCCGGGGCCCCAGGTGACCAGCAGGTGCTAGGTTAGCTTGCCACAGTCTTCTGCTGTCGGGCTCCTGACAAGAGCCCAAGAGGAGAACCACACCAGCCGTCTGCGTGAGCAATCTGCGTGAAGACCCTCAGATCCAGAATCACGGCCGTGTGGGGGTGCGGACGGGGGCCTCCAACAGGACAGCAGAGACGCCTCACCCCTGTTCTCAACCCACAGGAGAGACAGCTCTGCTCCCCAGGGTGAATGGGAACCACATGAGGAGACTGTCCGGGCTCTGGGCGCCCACACTGGGGCCGTGGTGTGATCCAAACAGTGATACCCCAAGCCCTTGACACAGCAAGGAGCTCATCAGCAGATTTTCTACACTGTGATCAACACAAAGGCTCTGGAGAACAGCCAGGTCTGCTGGCTGCCAGTCAAGAGATCTCCCAATCGACCTCCAATGCTCTGAAAACATCCCTGCAAGACGCGTCTCCTGAGGGCATGGAGTCCCCGCACCTCCACCCCACTAAGTTCCTATGACTGGCCAATTAAAACTCTCACCCAAACTAGCTATTACCTCCCCAGGCTGGAAGCGCTTTACAAAACCGCAAATCACCGGCCCCAGAGGCTCACGGGGATAAGCATGCAAAACCTTGCAGGCGGGTCCCCCGTGTGCCCGTCTGCAGGCTTCCCTGCACAACTCACTTCTCACTGGCCCTTCTACGCACACTTCAGCAGCAGCGCGCCCCGCAGGCTGGGGACAGCATTCTTTCAGCTGCGTGGCTGCAGGCCAGCAAGGGGCCTGAGAACCCACTCCTCCGAGACTAACAACCTCAGGAGCTAAGGGGAAAAGGGCCACGGGAAAAGCTGAACTGAGAGGGAGCCGGGCGACCACTGCTTGTCACTGGGTAATAAGAACTTAATTCCGTGCTTTGCTTCGAGGTCAAAGTCCCAGTGGGCCCTGCTCCCCAAATCAGGTTTTGGCAGAAGGACGGGACGACCCCACTGTGTTTGTGTCAGTCTGCTAGATCTGATGGCAAAACAAACAGAAGGAATGATACTCTTTACCCCAGGTTTCCCTGCTCAAAATTCTTCCATTCCGACTCTGGCCAGTGCCTCTTCAGGCGACTGTAGGCAAGTCACTGCATCTCTCTGAGCTTCCGTTTAGTCATCGGGGAAACGGGGGGGGGGGGGGGTGGTGAAAACTACCTGTCTTAACTTCTTCACAGAGGTTTTAGAAGAATCAAGCAAGGTTAGATATTAAAGTACTTGGAAAATTATAATGTGCCGTGTGTAGCTCTAATAAATCCCAAGGCCCACGTGGTCCAGTCTCCGGATGAAACGGAAGTCGGATGGACAGGTGGGCATTCAAAATGAATTAAAAGAGGTCGCAGTCTTTAGCCGCACCTGTGAAAGCACATCATGGGGGAGCCAATTCTTAATTCTCAGGGGCACTGCATTTCCCAGATCTCTTATACCTCCAAACTATAGAAGAGCCATTCACCCTCCCAAGCCCCCTGAGCTTGTCCGCAGCCCCTCTGGCTTCTCTCTGCCCCCCTCTCCCTCCTCCTCTTCCTATCAGTTCTTCAATATGCAGCTGGACTTGGCCCCATTACACACTTTCCCTCCACTGTACTATCGTCTAGAAGTCTGGCAACTTGCGCATTTTCCTTCCACCTTTCCAGTTCTAGGTCCTTCTATCCAAATTCCATGATCTGCATTAAAAAGCCTGGGAACAGGTGGCCAAGGGCACCAATCTCCTTAGAGGAAGAAGGTAAATCAGCAAAGCACGGGGGACAGGTCAGGGACTGGACACACACATTAGTGAATCACGGCCCTGTCACATATTATCCTGATTAGGCCCACCTGACACAGTCCCTACAAATCCATTAAAGATGCTTTATAGTCTACGAGGTCATACAGCATCAAAGAAGGGGTCCCCAGGGAGAGATTTGGAAGTCGTCCTCACAGAAAGCCATGCTCTATGGTTTGTGGCCAGACCAGCAGACATGTAAGGAATCTTAGAGGCATAAAGAAAGTGTTTTCTGAAATCTCCTCTGCAGAAAAATAGCTCCTAGGAGATTACACAGATTACAAGGCAAAAACATGATCCCGTGGCCAAATCAGTTTTGTGAGATGCTGGGTTAAACAGAGTTTAAGGAGTTTCTCAAACTTTAGGACTTCCCAGCAAATTCAAAGAGGATAATTTTGATATGGAACATTTTGGATGGTAAATATTTTTCAGGAGACATTGTGGGAAACTCAGCTTTCGACTCACCTCCTTGTTTTATAGATAAGGAAGCAGAGACCCGCAGAAGATAGAGACCCACATAACATCTCTCAGGACTCTAGTAGAGAGGCGGGGCTAGACCCCAGGTTTCTAACTCCAGTTTTGTGTTAAATTCTGGAGAAAAGATAGAAAAAGCATCTACTAAATTGCCAAAGCTGCATTTACCCAAGCATCAAGGTTATGACCCCAAAATAACCACCCAGGACAGCCAGCCTCAAACACAGAGTCTCTACTAGCCTCCGCATGTCATGACTTGTAGACCCCGATCGATATTCAGAATATGATGGAAGGTCACTTAAGTCAACAGCCGTGCTTCCCGCCTACCACACTCCTGGTGCGATCCACCTGCTCCATTCCAGAGCCCTCATTTGACGGCCCGAGATCGCTCGAGCTGTCCGCATGTCACAGAGTACAAAGCTGAGATGAAACTGAAGGGGAAGTTCATTACACAGGGACACTGACTGACCACTCGGAGGGCTCCCGCATGTCACGCATGCACAGCCACCTCGAATCTTGCCTCTCCGGTAACAGGGGAGGGGTCAAAACTGGGGAAGGGGTTACTCTGGTTCCGTCAAAGGAAAATAAAAAATGACCAAAGACTGCCCATTTACCTTCTTCTTGGATTTAAAGACGTTACACCTGAAAATGTTGCTGGCACCGTCTCGGGCGATGTAGCTGAAGATCTTCAAGTCCTGGGAATCATGAGAAACGTAGAAGATCCTACAGGAAGAGGAACAGAAAAATGCACCAAAGATCACATTAGGTTCAAATCTCCAAAAGGCAAACTCTGTTGAAGGACATGCTGAAGACAGAGCTCGCCCCTTCCTACGAAGGCAGGCGGCACTTTCCAAAAGCACCAGACACTCCCGAGTGAGCTCTGGATTCAGAAGCGGGGGCACGGGTGGGACACGGACCCCATGCTATTGCTAGGCAGCAAATCTGTGCTGGGAGCTTGTCTGTTAGAAGGAAAAAAATTGTTACCATCCTTATCAGGGCAATAAATCCACATCCTACTGATGGAAATGGGGGCAAGTTTCTGGCCACCTGTCCCCGGGTCTAGCCAGACGAGGGGAGTCGGGGAGCTGGCAGCGCGGGCCCCGCTGGGGGAGAAGACAGTCTGTGTCGTTATCAGAGTCCCTCTCCGGCAGGCCCACGGCCTCGACGCACTCGTTCCATGGTGCCGCCCACCCCCCACCCCACTTGCTAGCTGCGGGCCGGGCGCTATCCCAGCAGCAGCAGGACAGATAAAAGCCCTAAAGCCACAGAGGTCGCATGTAGGGGATCTCCATAAACAACATGAGGGCTCTGAGGAAAGAGGCAGAACGAGGTGGGGGGGGGGCAGTGTGTGGGGCGGCTGTTCTAGCCTGGGGGGGGGGGGAGACCCTGTGGAGAGGCAGAGGCCGGAGCATAGGGAACCTCTCGGGGAACCCCCGGGCAACACCACTGCAAGAAGTGGGAGCCGCTCCCGTGAAAGCCCTGCGGCATTCAGATGGTGCTGGAAGCGTTTGCAGCACGGCCAGAGATCAGGGTGGCTTCAGTGGAGCTTGTGGGCTCGGTGACAGGGTCATGGAAGCAGCCAGAGGCCAGCACACGGGAGCCTTGGAAGGTCAGAGCATGTGCTCCAGGTGAAAAGTGGAACCCCTGGGGAGGGGTGCTTCTGAGCAGAGGACTCACTTCCTGGTGCTCTTTTCTGGCTGCTGGGGACAAGAGTGAAGGCAGAGGGAAGGCTGTGGAAAGGGGGAAAGTCGTAAGCAAGGCCCCCACTGGTGGAGTCTGAACGGGGTCTAGAGCAGGCTGCTGTGGGATGGCTGGGTCTGAGCGCTGTCAGCACGGGGCAGGAGAGGGGAGAATCGGGGCCGCATCTGTGGGACCTCCCTCTCTTCATTCCCCTAAAACATCTCTTCCTCCCTATCATTACTGAGACCGAGCCCCGCCCTCCACAGCAATCCTTCTAGGTGGTCCCCCGGCTGAGTGTCTCTGAATCATCTCAAATTTATCCAGTGCCCAGTAAATTGATGAGCATCCTCGTAATTCTCCAAGCAAGCCGGGCTTTCCTTCTCCCAAGCCCCATCTGGACAAGGGCCCCGGATCCACTCAAGCCAGAAGCCTGAGCCACATCCACCACTCCCTCCCTTGTTCTCCATCATCTCTTGCTCACGACCCCGTTCTTTGCAGCCCATCTCCTCACTGCGGCTTGGAAATGTATTTTCTCCTTCTCCTCCACGGTACTGCCTTACTTCACAGAACCTTCTTTTCTCACCTGGATTTTTGCAACCTGTCTAGCATCTCTCTCTGCTCCCTAGCTCCCCTAGGGCCAACCCATTTTCTACCTTGCTAGCAAAGTGGTATTTTTAAAAACACAAACCACGTCTCATTATTTCCCTCTAAAACCTCACAAAGGCTTCCTACTGCCCTCGGAATCAAGTCCAAACTCCTCAGCATGGCTACCTTCCTGCTTTCTTCTTTCCCCAGAGGCCTGACCTACATAGCCCTTCAGAACCAGTCACATACATCCACCTGCCTTTCCACTCGACTGCCTCAGCATCCTTCAAGACGAGGTTCAGAGAAGCCTTCCTGCCACCCCACGCCCCCAACAGGCGCTGATGAACCCCCTTGGGCTCCCCGTTACCACAGCACCTCCCTTGTACTCCAATATTTACACTAGAGCTCCTTGAAGGAGAAACGACCACTTCCTGCTGCCCCCAACGCCAGCATGGTAATGGACACACAGAAGGTTCCTAATGCTCGCTGAGGAGGGAGGGAGGCACCGAGCCGTCACAGGTGAGCACCCGACCCGTGATGTGGTCTGTCTAGTTTTTCACTCTCCCTGCCCTCGAACCAAGGAAGTAAGGTCGGTTAGCTCAGCTGAATCACACATAAAACTCCTTCCATTTTTGAGTTTTTAATTACTATGCAATGCCCTAAGGACTGCGAACAGGAATTGCAAGGGATACGGCAGATATGAAGGCAGAGCGGCTTGCCGACAGGGCACGGAGACCAGGAAGGCAGCCAGGAGCAGCAGCAAGGGAGGCTAACGTTCCCTCGCTGGACAAAGCACATTCCAGCAAATCGGAGGGCAGCCGTGTGTGGAGGCAGCCCGTGGGGACTGGGGTTCTCTGCAGGTGGTGCTACGTGTGAGTTCAGAGAGGTACAGTGTCCTTATTAAAGATAAATAACCACACACACACACACACACGCACACACACGATAACCTCTAGCTAACCCGAAATGTCTGCTAGTCAAAGCTTAGACAAGCGTCCACCAACGCAGCCAAGCGGCACGAAGTTTTTCCAAGGGACCTCATTCACCAAGAAATGAATAAACCAACAAATTAAGGCTGCAGATCCAAATTTCCAGGTCTAGAAACATATTCCAAGAACACTTATTTCTTCATATGGTTTTCTTAAAAACTGTGATTCTGGGGGCACCTGGGTGGCTCAGTCGTTAAGCGTCTGGCTTTGGCTCAGGTCATGATCCCGAGGTCCTGGGATGGAGCCCGCTTCTCTCTCTCCCACTCCCCCTTCTTGTGTTCCCTCTCTCGCTGTGTCTCTGTCAAATGAATAAATAAAATCTTTTTTTTTTTTTTTTTTTTTTTTTTAAAGAAGAACTGTGATTCTGTGTTGGGGACAGGGGAGGGTAGGAGACCAACATGAGTGTTCCGGAGAATGAGAGAAGATTCCAACCCCCCTTTTTTTTAAAGATTTTATTTATTTATTTGACAGAGAGAGATATCACAAGTATGCAGAGAGGCAGGTAGAGAGAGAGGAAGGGAAGCAGGCTCCCTGCCGAGCAGAGAGCCCGATGAGGGGCTCGATCCCAGGACCCTGAGATCATGACCTAAGCCGAAGGCAGAGGCTTAACCCACTGAGCCACCCAGGCGCTCCTTTTTTCCCCTTCTTTATCCTGAAGTCTGGTGCCATTTTGATCCTGCTTCCAAAAAACATCTCAATTTTCTCAACTTTCTGTGTAATTATCAAAGGTGGGTTACCACAGTAGTTCACTATACTGTAAAGTATAATGTAAAGACAGTAGCTCATTATACTGCAATGATGATTACTAAGGTTTTGTTAGGTTCTGTTCCCCTTTCAAATTTCTTGTTTTATTTTCAAGTTCACATAAAGTTCTAATTCTCACCTGCTAATGGAACTGTTACACTTCAAAGCTAGAGAATAAATTCTTCTATTTTCTATTTATGAACTTACCATGAATGACTGAAATAGAAAGGGGATCTTGGAGAAACTAGATTTGGAGATTATCACAGAATTCAGGTTGACAGAGCACTAAAGGAGCAGCAGACCCACCACCAACACCCTCTTTCCTTGACTACTAATCTAAAGTAAACTTGTTTCTCTCAAGAGCACAGAAGAAAAACAGAGTAGCACAAAGACACTTTCGAGGGTCATCAGGCCTGGATCCCACCCAGCATCCCCGCCCCTCAGGATGTGTCAGCGAAGGTTGATTCACTCCCTAGTAGAGAACTCCCTTTCTGGGAGCTTCTCCTTTCTTGGGCATTTTTGCATATGTTGATTAGAAATCGACCAACAGGAACACAGCAGAGGGACACAAATGCTGGCCCTTGTGGGGGACAGACCCATGCAGCCCTCATGTGGGACAGCCCCGGATATCCGGCCAGGCTCAGCAACCGACTAGCAGGAGATCCTGGCTCCCCATGGTTCTGGGCCAGTGAACCAGGGATGATCACAGCACTGCCTCTCGACCCCGGGCTTTGGAGGAGGAATGCACCCAAAGAGGGGAGCTCCCAGCAGCAAGTGGTTATGGACAGTAAGTGCCTTATTTACCTCCACCCTTTGGGGCTTTAGAGAACAAGGCTAATCCTCTGTCCACAGGGCAACCTCCGGGATATTCGGAAACTGCTGCCATGCTTCATGTGCTCATTGGTAAAGCGATCCACTACCCCCTCTTTCAACAGTTCTTGCACGGCCCCATGTCCATGGCTTATGGCCCCACCAGGCTTGCACTGAGGGCTGTGGGTGAGAAAGATCTGGGTTCAAGTCGTAGCTTTTCCACTTCCCAGCTGTTGACCTCAGGCCAAGCCCTCCATTGACAGAACCCTTTCCATCCTCAGTTTAATCGGTATATTAACAATCTCTGCACGGTATGAAGTATTTACACACACACACACAAACACACTCCATATTATCACAACGCCCAGCACACTGCAAGTTGCTTGCTCGGCAAACAGGAGTTTCCTCTTCCCTGTGAACTTTCCTCATACCCCCCAGCTCTCCAGGGACTCTTGCCAAGGACACAGAACTGAATCACGTTCCAGGGTTCACTGAGCGTGACAGGATCTCATTGTTGCTCCGCACTGTGGTCAGCTCAGACGCTCGAAGCCGATTCTCACGATGGCGCTCGAGGGTGGGCTGTCTAAGCATACCTGGGTCATTGGTTTTTAGGACTGGTGCCCAGTGACCACTACTTCCTGTTCCGAGCTCTCACAGACTGTCTGCGTAATGATCTCTTGGAGGAGCTCACTAGTGTGTGATCCCTGGACCCAGACTTTCCTCCTTCTTAAAAAATGGCATGGAATGTCTCATCCTGGCCATCTTCTCACATCTCATTTGTTAGGACCTCAGGACCCAAGTACCTGAGGCTCAGACACACTTAAAGAAGGGACACCTTTGTCCTCGTGGTTTTTAAACATTGTTCTGTAAGTCTCCTATGTTCTAGCATTTCTAGTTTGAAGACCAGATCGTGCTCCACTGAAGGAAGAAAAGGGAGGGAGGTAGAAAAATGGAACGGGCAGATGCAGAGAGAGGCTTGGCAGCTCCGGGTCCCGTGCTGCCATCCCCTGGGGTGGTTCTCTTGTCCTTAGCCTTTTCCTAGAGCCCACTGCACCCAGAAGCTCGGTCCATCACGGCTGCTCCTCTGCATTCACATTTGCTTTCAAGTTCTGCCTGCCATTCCGTGTTCTTTTAAGGAGCCCTATATAAAAATCTGGGTAGCCACCAGGATTTTTCTCCGTGGGCTCACCTCTTTGGGACCAACTGGAATCACTTACCATTGCACTTCTGTCCACAAGTGCTCATCCCTTCCTGCCACCCAGCCTCCGGGTTACTCTGCTTTTCTCTGATAGGACGACCTCTAAACCGGCATGGCCTCGGCCCCCTGTGTGAGAGCTCCGCCCCCCCCCCCCCCCCCCGTGGGGACGGCCTGTTGACTTTGGAATCTACTGGCTACAGAGAATGTGAAGAGTCTCGAGCAAGGTTTCCTGAGTCTGTGTACACGTCCCCTCACCCAAGACCCACAGGTGGGGAGCCCCTCACACGGGCCCCCACACCCGTCCTGCTCACAGCCTGCGGGGAGGGTCTCACTGACCAGCCTGGGGCCTGCCCCAGCCCAAACCAGAGAACCCCAGGGCAGGGGGTTCTAGACCACACATGGGGCCTCGGGCAGTTTTTTCCTGCTCTCCTTATCCTTGAAATGGACTAAAAATCTCTCTCAGAGTGTTGTAAAGGTCTGGGATGGGCAAATATTCTGTAACCCGTGTGCTGCAGAAATACTTTTAAACTGTGACCCTGCGAGTGAAAGAACAAAGCGAAGTCACCCCTGGGCCCCTGATGTCACCAAGGGTGGGGGTGGGGCCTCGAGGTAGAAGGGAGCAGAGATTCTCCTCTTGAGCTCTCAGAGCCGTGGGCATTCCTAACCCAAAAGACAACCCCCAGGACAGAGCGGAATGGACCGTGGCTGGAACAATAAGCTACCGAGTAGCTTACAGATGGCAGAAACAAAACCCAATAGGTTCTATTTTTTCTTTAAGATTTTATTTTTTGAATCATCTCCACACCCAATGTGGGGCTCGAACCTACAACCCCAGGATCGAGAGTGGCTTGTTCCACCGATTGAGCCAGCCAGGTGCCCCCAGTGGGTCTTCTCAAGGCCAAAGCACTGGGAGAGAACAAAGCACAAGGTGAAAAGCGCAGGGGACACCAGAACCGCCCTGCTGGGTCAGACCAGCCGAGGACAACTGTCCTGGGAGAATCCCGCGTCACTCCCCACCCTGCGGGAGCAAGGATGCTCCCAGGCAGCCCAGCCACCCGCCCCCAAACGAATGTGTTATCCTCCGAGGGCCTGGGGGCAGTTTTAGGAGAGATGCTGGTTTGCAGGGAGCCTCCAGGGCTTTGCTCCCAGAACCACACGAAGGGTCAGAGCAGCGAGCGCCCCCCTCCCACCCCTGCCTCTCACCCAAGGACTGGTGTGTCTCAGCCCGCCAACCCTGCCACGTGAACATGTGTCCACACTCCGGTCCCTGGTTGTCACATTTTCTCCATGCCTCTGAGTTTTAATTTAATCTTTAGAAAAAATTGACCTTTGTGGTGATCATTTTTCTGTCTCATTACTGCTTCGGTCAGATTAGCTTTTCCTCCCGCTGGCTGCATTCCCAGGGCTCTTTATCACTTGGGCTGGTTTTCTTCTATCAGAAGTTCCTTCCTTCCGTTTCTGTCTTCTCCATCCCTCATTTTAGCCATTCTGGACGCGAGGCCTGCTCCCCTCAGCTGCCTTCTCAGGCTGCTCTCTGGCGTGAGGGGACAACGATGAACTCACGAATTGGTCCCACAGTGAAAATGCTTACTTCACAGCTGTCCCCAGGGCTGGGACACATCACCCACGTCCCGTGTGTCTTAACAGACCTGCACCCCAACAGCACGGTCTGGGGGAAGCCAGGAGTCACGGGTATCAAGGGTTACGACTGGGACTTCTCTTTTTGAGGGGACACAACCCAACCCATGACAGTTTCTGAGCCAGAATCCGAACCCCAGCCGTCTCAGCCAGGTTCCTCAACTTCTACACAACCTGCCTATCCGCACAGCTGACTGCCGGCCGTCAAACAGCCTCTGGTTACGAGACTGTCGTGATGGCTAATATCTTTTTAGGCATTGAGGCCACCTCAAAACTCTGAATTTCCTTACTCCAGATATGTTCCCAAGTCCTTGATGTCTTCACAGGTTCTCCCTGGTTGCCTATAAATTCATCCTCACGTGGGTAAGATTTCCAGGGGACACTCGGGGGAGAGGTGCTTGGTTTCTCTGCGATCCCCGACTGCCCACCTTCCACCCAAGTTTCTTCAAATAGACCAACCCAGGAATACTATAAATGCTCATCCTAGTTTTTCCAAAGGCAGTCAGTCCTCAAATGACCCACCTGGAGCTTCCTGGGACTCATGGGATTCATGACACACTCTATCCTGGGATTCATGACACACTCTGTCCTGGGATTCATGACACACTCTATCCTGGGATTCATGACACACTCTGTCCTGGGATTCATGATATACTCTGTCTTCTGCTCTAATCCACCCCCGCTTCCCCCATCACTTGCTCGGCACATGGGAACCCCCATGAGCCTGACGGGAAGCGAGGAGAGGGCACCCACTCCCCTTCCAGGGCTTGGGGTGCCTGGCCGGCATGACCAGGTACTTTTCCTTCTCTGATTCCTCTGACCTGCCTCCTGATCCTACATCAGAGAAGGTCCGAATCACAGCTCACGTGAAGGCACATCATCTCAGGACTCAAGGATAAGAGAATATTGGGGGGGGGGCGTCAACTCCCTTACCCCTCACACACCCCAGGACAATCTGTCCCAAGACAGCCCCCTCTCAATCACAATCTCCTGTTTTCTTTTTCTTCTTCTTCTTTTTTTAATTATACAGAACCTTGTATCTTTACTTCCACGCCACAAACAGATCTTGGAACAAAATGGGGGGTTGGGGGGGTGGAACGGACACATCCTTGATCTCATTACAATTCCCAATCACTTTTTTTTAAAGATTTTATTTATTTATTTGAGAGAGAGAGAGAGCATGAGAGGAGAGAGGTCAGCAGGAGAAGCAGACTCCCTGCCAAGCAGGGAGCCCGATGTGGGGCTTGATCCCGGGACTCCAGGATCATGACCAGAGCCGAAGGCAGTCGCTTAACTAACTGAGCCACCCAGGCACCTCTCCCAACCACTTTTTAATGTCATTCTGTTTTCACTTTGGAAGTCTGGGTAAGGGCTGGGTTGGGGGTATTGAGGAAGCCAGGCACCAGGGTTGGGGCATGGGAGAAGGTCGTGAAGCCAGACTGTCCTGGCTTGAGAATTCTTTTCTTCCTGCCATGATGCCACAAGCTCTCTCTTCTCAGCTGTCTCCCCACTACCCAAGAGCAGTGGCTGAGGCAGTGTCGAGCCCTGGGGATGGTTCAGCATAACTTTAGTCTAAGAAACATGTATCTTACTCTGCCCACCCCCTCCTCAGCCCCACAGCAGATTGTCTCGGGAGGCAGCACAGAGCCCAGTCCAGATTCTGACCTCGAGGAGCTCATAGTGCTCCACAGTGGGGTGAGCACAGAGCGAGGAGCAGAGCCCTGGGGACATGGGGGATGCAGAGCCAGCCTGCTCCCGGGAAGGGCACACTCGGAAGCTGCTGTCCCAGCAGCATCCTGAAGAGGTGGGTGGTGGTGGGGATTATGGAGCGGGATGCTTCAGGCTGGGGCCTGGCACGAGAAAGATCACAGGAGTCACCCAAGGTGAGTGCACTAGTGGACTATTTACAAAGGTGGGGGCAGAGTACAGGGAGAGAGGAAGACAGCGCAGTCCCCAAGGGAGTCTTTTGGCACCCTAGGACCCCAGGAGTAGGACAGCAGGTGGCTGCCAGAGTCCAGAGAAGGAACCGTGTACCACCTGGCAGAGCTCTCATGACAGGGAGGCAGCCCACTGACGGCACACATAGACCAGCCTGCAGGCACCTGGCCTGGTGGGGAGCAGATCTGGATGAGCCAAGGAAAGCCAGCCATCAGATGGGGGAAGGGAAAACATCCCTTGCAAGGGAAACTGCACAGAGAAAGGCATGGAGTCAAAGAAAAGGGTGAGGGGCACCTGGGTTGCTCAGTCGGTTAAGCATCCAACTCTTGTCTTGGCTCAGGTCATGACTGAGCCCTGTTTGGGATTCTCTCTCTCTCCCTCGGCCCCTCCCCATTCACACACATGATCTCTCCCTTAAAAAAAACAAAACTGGGGGCCGAGTTATGAAATAGTGCAATGTGCTTTGGCACCAGGAACACAGCACATGCTTGGGACCAGCAGGAGGCAAGGGCAGAGGGAGGTGAGGACAGCCCAGCTGTCCCTTTGTGTGCTCATGGCACTGATGGGGGACCATGCAGGGCTATGCAGGGCAGTGACATAGTTAGTAGTCACGGTGGTGGGAGGGCGGACTGCAGGAGGACGTGAGCAAAAGAAGGGAGGCCAAAGAGAGGCTATAGAATATGGAAGGTGTGGGGGAAGAGGAAGAATTGGGACCAGGGCCTTTGCAGGCAGAAGAGCTCGACTCCAGTCTTGGTCTTGCTGCTCCTAACTGTGAGACACTGGGCGAGCCTTCTAGTGATCAAGTTTTCATTTTCTCATACACAGATATACAAACAGTCATGAGAGCTAGACTGGGAAGTCAGATGCCAAACACAGAGCGGGGGACTGATGTAGCCTGGACTTGGGCAGTGCACAGTCTGGGCAACCAGGCTGGTGGGCCCGAAGTCCAGGCAAGAAAAGGGGAAGTTCTAAGACAGCAGCAGTGATGACGGGTAGCAGGACATGGATTCCAGAGCCATTTCCCTGGACGTGAGGAGGAGGAGGAGGAGGAGGAAGATCCTGAGTTGGGTGGCCAAAACGCTAAGTAGATTACGGGACACAGAAGCAGGAAAAGGAGAGGGCACGGGGAAGTGGTGTTGAACATGTCAACGCTGAGGGGTGACTAAAGCACTCAGACGGCCCTTTTGATGAGATAAGTAGAAATAAGCGATCAGGAGAGAGGCCCAGACTTAGGAGCCCCCAGGATGCAGAGGGCGATGGCAGCCATGGGAAACAGGAGATCCCTCCTCGTAGCAGGTAGGGAAGGAAGAGAATTCTCAGGCTCACTGAGAATCCTGGTAATGGTACTGACTGAAACAAAGGGAAGAAGAGGGGGAGCCATCAAAAAACACAGCAGGAAAAGACCAGGAGAGAAGAGAAGGAACACGAGGAACCAGCACACAAGTGTGGGAGAGAGAGTCTCCAGAAGGAGGGAAGGTCCACGGTGTTCGGTGCCCTGGAGGGACAGAAGGCAAGGAGGAGGCTGCGGAGAGCCAGGGATTAGCAAGTCGGACATCCCCGGCAACCTCCGCGAGGGAGGGCTTGGTGCAGAGCACAGAAGCCCCGATCTAATGAGCGGAGCACCGAGCAGGGGTTTTGGAAACACACACCCCAAGAGCAATTACCCTGAAGAGTCTGGCAGAGAAAGGACAAGCTAAGAAGGCAGGCTCCGGGAGCGCCTTTGCTCTATTGATGGCAAAACCTGAGCCTATTTATAAGCCCAAAAAGGAAGAAACAAAACAGAAATAGCCTCAAGATCCAGGGGAAAGGAGAGGGAAAACGAGGTCTCAAGATCCAGAGAAGACGGCCGGGGATGGGGTCTGGGTGCAGAGCCCATCTGGGGTAGAGTCAGGAGGGCACCCCCTCCGAAGCCACCAGAGCTGGGCCGGGCCTGCCCCGGCTGGTCGCCTCTCTGTGGCGGGGCATCCTGGTGGCCAGGCCGTCCTGATGTGTGCGTAGGAGTCGTCTCCGGCTGAGGCAAGGGCTCGGGAAGATTTTTTTAGTCAAGTGTCCTGGTTAAAGTGAAGGCTGTTTTAAGGGCTCCCACCTGCATTTTACCTGCGGGCTAATTCCTTCCCTTCCCGCGGGGCGAGGACACCTCCCAGACATGTGACGTGCATCCAAAGGAAAGCACGTGCAGCCAGAAAAAGTCGGCGGCCGTCTTCTTAGAACCGCGATGGACACTTAATTCATGCTGGCGGCTGGGGTGGGGTCGGCGGGGAGGAAGAGGGGCTCCCAGAAATTCATGAAGGGGGCGAGAGGAAGCGAGGGTGGGAGGCCCAGCCAGGGACGCGGCAGTGTCTCCTGAGACCTGGGTCATGCACACTTGCCCTCTGTCTCTCGCAGTGAGACTTGTCCAATTCCTCCACCTCAGCTGAGGCAACTGCCAGGCTTACTTGTTTCCTGAGGGCTCCGTCCTTCCCACCAGTGAACAAAGGCACCTGGGAGGGATTTGTATTTAGCTCTTTTGATATTAAAAAAAAAAAAACACCAAAAAACTTCTTACAAACATAAAGATAGAGGTTTGTGTTCATATATTGTGTTTATACACAATGTGCTCACCCGTGTTTGGACATCAGGACCGACAGAGCAGATGGGACCGCTGGCCCACCGCCAGGACAGCTCCTCCAGGAAGGACAGGCACCCGCGATACCCCAGCCCCAGCAGTCAGGAGCCCCTAACGATTAAGAGGTAACGGGAGATGAGACGTCCTGGCAAGAAAAGCTTGGGGCAAAACAAATGGAGCAGAAACAACGGGGCAGCGATGGGCTCACATGCAGACGGCACCCATCAGGGGTGATTTTCGGAGGCTCTTCTCGCTCTTCCCCTCCAAAGACCCCTTTATTGAGGCTATTGTTAAAGCCAAGAGGAGGGACGCCTGGGCGGCTCAGTTGGTTAAGCAGCTGCCTTCGGCTCAGGTCATGATCCCAGAGTCCTGGGATTGAGTCCCACATCGGGCTCCTTGCTCGGCAGGGAGCCTGCTTCTCCCTCTGCCTCTGTCTGCCTGTGCTTGCTCTCTCTCTCCCTCTCTCTCTGACAAATAAATAAATAAATTTTAAAGCCAAGAGGAACACATCTACCCTTTATTATGGGTTCACTCCTCCCATCCACCCTCGGATGGTTTTGAATTATCAGTAAAAAACGGTAACAAACTGGACAAGACATAAGTCAAAGACCGAGATGATGCACAGGAAAAGATACCCCCTTCCCCCCGCCCCCAGCAGCAGTAACAGAGGACAGGGCTGGCGTCTCCGGCCAAATTGAGGAAGGAGAGAGTCTGTTTTCAAAGGTGGCCTTGGCTTTGTGGTGAATCCCACAGCACAGCTGGCTAGCTCCCTGAGCAGAACTGAGCAAGGTCACATGACTTCCGGGTCCTCAGTGTTCCCAAGGGCAAGGCTGCCTTTTGAACAGTCATGCATGTTCTTGATGTTAAGGTTCTTAGTTTTTTATCCCCTTCCCCAAATAAAATACAGGTGGCATTCAGTGCTCAATGTAGGTCTGCAGGTTGGTTGGTTCATTCCTTCGTCCGTCCATCCAATCAACCCTAGATAAAAGTCCACAGAATAAAGGTACCCATCTCCTGGGAATTTTGCAAAGATTTAACAAGAAATCAGTTCCATTTAATAAACATATATTGAGCACAATTACATGAAGACAGCAGTCATGGGAGCACAAAGAGGAGTAAGATGTAGTTCCTACGATGAACCAGAAGACAGAGAAAGAACTATAACACCAGGATTAACTTAAGGACTAGATAGCCCTGGGGTCCAAAGAAGAATCGAAATCAGATCTCCACCGTGGAAGCAGGGGTGAAAGCAGGAAAGGATTCCTCATGGATGCAGCAAACCTTGGAATTCTCATTCAAGAACTTGACGGATGGGTAACTGAACCCAGAAGACTTGACCAATCACGGTTTGATCATGATGGCCACCAGCCATTGGGAAAGGCTGTAACTTCCCCACAGCTGCTTCTCAGGGTCTCCCAATAAAGGCTGTGGGGACTCACAGACAACCTAGCTTTTCTCCTCCCATATTTCCTGAACTCTATGCAGAGCTCCCTGGATCTCCCAGCCATCCTCATTTCCACGGTCTGAGGTCTGTGCTAGCAGGAAAGCAGCCCAAGCTCATGACTAGCTCTACCCTTCTTAGCAGTAGTACATCACCTTCTCCTAACTATGCCAAGATGCAAGAGGGAGCCCAGAGGGCTTCCCAGCCAGAATCAAGAGACCAGGCGCCATACACAGCGTCTGGACTGGTGTGTGGTGTAGAATGCCCAAGGGACCGCTGTGGGATGAGCTTCTGACTATGATAATAGACACTATCTATTAGGACTCATCAGACAAGGGCCACAGCTCCGGAGCAAGGGCAATCTTTACTTGCCTTTGGAGTGAAGGGTGACAGCACAATGGCCCTTACATTCCAGTGTCATATGCAGACCCTGTGCCAACTCTCCCACATCCAAGTGAATCCCAAAACACCTAGGGTACCAAAAAGCTCGTCCTATGCAAACTCCCTTCCCCTTTACGTGATTGGAAACCCACCAACATAAGACTGGTTTGCCTTGAAGAGGCAGTGCTTCTAAACAACGGGCAAATGCCACTTGGGCCAACAAAATAAACCCCATGAATCATTCAAACACTAAATTATTAAGCAAGGTAGGTTTTCCCCCCATCGTCCTACAGAAGGACCTCTAATGATAAACCTTACCTGCTTGAGAAGCAAAATATTCAAAGATAACTGACAACGATTACTGGCACTCGCAGATCTTACCTTGGAAATGATAAACCACAGGCCTCTGTGGTCCACAAAGTGCCCACAAATTCAAAATTCTGCAAGTATATACAGGAATGCTCTGTTCCAGGGACAGGATCCAGTTGCATCAGACTCTCAGAAGTATGTGCGCCCTGGAAAAGATCAAGACCATCCCACGGGTGCCCGGGCCAGGGTCTACCTGGTAGCAGCGAAAGGGGTCAAGGGAAGGGGTGCTGGCTTTGCTCTACCCACACTCACCCATCAGAGCCTCGTCAGTGCTCTGCAGATTCCCTTTGTGCCTTCCCTTTCCCCATGTGAGGAGGAGAAAATGAAACAGAAACAGAATTCCAAAGTAAGCAGTCACTTCGAAGTAGCACAGGGACCAGGCCTGGTTTCTCTATTCCCCTGGTGTTCCCTCCACAGGGTGATTTCCTCCCTGGTAGACAGAGTTTAATTAGGTGACGTTTTCTAAAGTTGGCCCAATTGCATCTTCCATCGTTTGTGTAAAAGATGTCTAAGGCTGGGCACAGAAACCCTGAGCCAGAGGTCCAGCTTCGATCATGCTGGTGGCCCCTTGGTTTTCTGCTATTTGCTACCTACCAGCTTTGCAATTCAGGCTGCCAAGAAGGGCAGAGCAGAAGGCCACTGAGAAAATAAGGAAGCTTACTGGCCACCTGAAACGGACAGTTCAGCACCAATGAGTGGACCCAGCGGCCCCAGCTTTGTCACGTCGCATCTGTGGAGCATCTACTACATGGCTCCTTGCAGGCACCAGGGATACAGCCGTGCACGAAACACAGTGGTTCCTGCCTTTACACTTAGAGTCACTACGATGCAATTTGCCATTCTTTTGCCCTGATTGAATTTGTTTCTTTTCAAAGATTTTATTTATGTATTTGTCAGAAAGAGAGAACACAAGTAAGGGAGTGGCAGGCAGAGGTGGAGGGAGAAGCAGACTCCCCGCTGAGCAAGGAGCCCGATGCAGGGCTCGATCCCAAGACTGTGGAATCAGGGCCGCACCAAAGGCAGACGCTTAACCGACTGAGCCACCCAGCCGCCCCGAGTCCTATGTGAATACTGAGGCTTCCCAAGCTCAGGGGACTTTGCCAAGCCCACAACGAGGTATGCAGATTATGCAGAGCCTGCTTCCGGGGAAAGCTAAGGGATGGGAACAGATAAAGAAGGAACAAGACTATGTAAGACTGAAAGCAAAGGAAAGGCAGGCAGAGACACTGAAATAAGAGGAGAATGGAAAGGCAGGGGTAGGGGACACCACAGAAGCAGCAGGAAGTGTGCAGGGTCGGGAGAGGTGGGGGGAGCGCCAGCAAACACGGAGTACGCAGTCTCTGCCGAGTGCTGGAAATCAAAGTCAGACGGCAAGGAACTTGCAAGGTGACAGGCACCAGGCCTGGGAGGGAGCCGAGGGTTGACAGATGTGCTCCTGCACAGGGCGGCAGGGTTGAGGGACACTATTTCAGGATAGGAGGGAGAACATGTTGGCAGGGAGAGATGGGGAGATTGGGGAAGGGTTGGCCATGGCCCATGGGGAAGACACAAGTGGAGCCACGTCCAGAACACAGGAGGGCAGGGCACAGAGCCACAGTGGGCCACGACATAGAAGACGGGGGTCACCTAGGGAGAGGGAGGGTATACGGAGCCCACAGGTAGAATTGGGCGAGAAGGATGCGGCACAGAGTGGAATTAGTACCGAGGTGAATAAGGGATTGCAGAGCAGCCCTGGGGAAGGAACTGAAGTCAGATAGCATGAAAGATCCGCCCTTCCCCTCTTAGTTCGTAACTTTCTCCAGGCGTAAAATTGAGTAATTCCTACTCATGTATATGTATGAAGAGGCACTGACCATGGAAGGTTCTGGCACTAGAGGGAATAAAAGCATCATCTCTACATGAAACATGACTCGCCGCAGCCATGAACAAACACTCCCATCCCTCAGACAAGCTGGCTCAGAAAAGATAGCAGGCATCGGGGAGAGATCTCCCGTTCCGAGCCCAGCAGAGGCTCCTGAGGGAGGAGGCTCAATGGTACAAACACACGGACAATGTCAGACGCCCTGTCCTTGAACGTCACAGAGCGCAAAGGAGACCGGGGTGTAGGAGCATCCAGGTCTGCTCCTCCTCCTCGGACCTTCCAGGACTCTGGTACCCGGGGCCCTGCCATGTTCCCATGACAAGGGAGCCATGGGAACGTGTGCTGGGGTTTGAGGGGGCACTCGGGCATGTGGAGGTTTGAAGGGAGGGAGCTTTGAGAGCAGGATCGTCTCTGTCGGGGAGGTCTTGATCTGATTTTGCAGGGACAGCCTGGATGTTGGAGACCTTTAAGAATCCCGAGCGCTTTTATGGCTCCCCAAAATGACAGTGGTAAGTAACTACTACATAGTCTATCTCCCCTCCTAATTACGGGATGCCGCCCGTGTATTACAGGTTAGCGTAGTATCTGATTCCATTAGGAAAATAATGCTTAGAAATTATACACATTTTTAAAACCTTCTATTTTAATCCCCACGGGACCTTGTCCTTCTGCCTTTTAAGGGGTATTTTCACTTTTAAAAACATAGTTGTTTGGTTTCCACCACTCATTTCCAGTTTGTGGCACCGTGGTTCTCCCTTCTTTCCCTACCGAGAGACCGGCGGACTCTTCCTCCTCCTCTGATGAAGCTCCTGGAGGACTCACTGTATAGTCCACTTCCCGAATGCCAGCCTGCCTTCAGCCTTCACTCTCTTTTAGTGTGGCTGCCTCTTTTCACTTATTTGCAAGCCTTTAGAAATGCTGCCTCGGGGGGTTTTTCTACCCCACTTTCCCAAAAATAAAGTATGAGGAGATACATTCTAAGATTTGGCACTTAACTTCCCATATATATATATATATTTTTTAAGATTTATGTACTTAGAGGGGCACCTGGGTGGCTCAGTGGGTTAAGCTGCTGCCTTCGGCTCAGGTCATGATCCCAGGGTCCTGGGATCGAGTCCCGCATCGGGCTCTCTGCTCAGAAGGGAGCCTGCTTCCTCCTCTCTCTGCCTGCCTCTCTGTCTACTGTGATCTCTCTCTGTCAAATAAATAAAATCTTTAAAAAAAAAAAAAAAGATTTATGTACTTAGAGAGAGAGTAGGTGCAGCGAGAGAGAACCTTCAAGCAGATGACTCCCCACTGAGCACAGAGGCCGACATGGGGCTCCATCTCACGACCCTGAGATCATGACCTGAGTTGAAATCAAGAGTCAAGATGCTTAACCAACCAAGCCAGCCATGCACCCCCAGAGTACTCTTTACATTTTAAAGATATTGTTTTGTTACATCTGAATAATTGTTTATAATTCTTCTGTTTAAATCACAGTGTGAGTTCTGGCTTCCGATGGGATCCAGACTGATTAACCACTGTTTTCCTTGGTGCCTAGCACAGCGAACACCAGACATGAGAGCTCTCCACACATCCTTGCCTCCCTTCCCAGGCTAGCCCTGAATAATTGATCTTGGACTTGCTCAAAATCAAAGCGTGGCTCAAAGACAACATCCCCAAACCAGACTGCACTTCTTCTCATGTCTGATCTCACCAACTACTTGCATGTTAATTAATGACATTTCTGAGGATTGGCTGGACAGCCTATGGGGACCCTCCCTGGTTTGCTCATTAACACTCAAAACTGGAGAACTACTGCCAGCCTGGCCCCTGAAGGCCTCAGGTCAATTAACTTACTGCCTTTGGTTAAAAAGAAGGATTTTCATTTGCATTTCTGGCCCCTAGAATCAGAAATCAGAAATCAGAAATCAACCAAAGCAGGGGAACTGCATTTCAAAGGCACAGGGATTTCTATAATGGTATGACCACTCCAGTGCTGTTTTTTAACTTTGGGGGAAAAAAAAGCATGCCCATTAAACCAGAAAGGGTGAAGTCAGCATGTTAACCAAGGAAGTAAAATCTGAAATAAGGAGAAATTAAACATGAAGCCTTCACTTTTCAGGCCTAGTCCTGTTCTGTCCAACAGACTTGGCACGCCAGGGACTTGGATGAAAATGTGCTTAGGATACTTACACTTAACTTTAAAGTTTAAGATTTCTTTGATGTTTTTCACCCCACACCAAAAAGCACGTTTCTTCTTAAAAGTAAAGGGAAGGCAAAACATCTTACTGGTGCTCATTGAAAACAATCTTTGAAAAAGAACAGCCGGGGCGCCTGGGTGGCTCAGTGGGTTAAGCCACTGCCTTCAGCTCGGGTCATGATCTCAGGATTCTGGGATCGAGCCCCGCATCGGGCTCTCTGCTCAGCAGGGAGCCTGTTTCCTCCTCTCTCTCTGCCTGCCTCTCTGCCTACTTGTGATCTCTGTCAAATAAATAAATAAAATCTTTAAAAAAAAAAAAAAAAGAAAGAAAAAGAACAGCCAGAAGACAGACTACTGAACCTGAGATGTTTATTAAGCTGCAGCAAACAAGACACTGGATTCTGGCATCAAGATCAGCAACTGGGTGGACTGACCAGAGCAAAGAGTTCAAAACAAACTAGCCCGAGAGGGAGGGCGGATTATCACCAGAGCTCCTTCAGCAGGGGGAGAACAATCTTTCAACAAATGAGTCTGGAACCAAGGGACGCCTGTTTGCAGGAGGAAGAATGAAAGCTTTGATAGATCCCTCGTAGCATATTAAAGAAATGAACTGAGAGGCATCTGGGTGGTTCAGTCGGTAAAGCGTCTGCTTCCGCTCAGGTCAGGATCCCAGCGTCTTGGGATCGAGTCCTGCTTCGGGCTCCCTGCTCAGCACGGAGTCTGCTTTTCCCTCTCCCTCTGAGGCTCTGCCTGCTTGTGCTCTCTCTGTCTCACATGCTTTCTTTCTCTAATGAATAAATAAAATCTTTAAAAAGAGAGAGAGAAGCCCAGCCAGACTTGGAGAAAATATTTGCAAACCACACACCTGATAAAGGATACGAATTCACAATTTATAAAGAACTCCCAAAATTTAATAAGAAAATAAAACAACCCAATCAAAAATGGGCTAAGATTTGAACAGATGCTTCACAAAAGATACACGAATGTCATGGAAGATGAAAAGATGCCCAAGGTCATCAGTCATTAGGAAATGCAAATTAAACCCCCAGTGAGATCCTAATATGCATGTATTTGAAGGGCTAAAAACAAAACAAAACAAACAATACCGGATGCTGGCAAAGATACGAAGGAACTGGAGGTCTCAAACTCCACTAGCAGTTCTACCACTTTGGAAAAGTTTGGCAGTTTCATTAAAAAAAAAAAAAATAGGGGCACATTGCTGGCTCAGTCAGTTAAGCGTTTGCCTTCGGCTCAGGTCATGTCGTGGGGTCCTGGAATCGAGCCCTGCATTGGGCTCTTTGCCCCGCGGGGAGCCTGCTTTCCCTCTCCCTCTGCCTGCCGGTCCCCCTGCTTGTGCTCTCTCTCTTAATCTCAAATAAATTAAATCTCAAATAAATTAAATCTTTTAAAACAAAAACAAAAACAAACCAAGAAAAAAAAAACCCTACCATGTAATCATTCTACTCCTGTGTATTCACCTAAGAAAAATGAAAGTGTATGTCCATATACACACCTGTATTGAAGAGTCATTTAAGCTTTTGTTGTAGTAGCCCCAAATTGGAAACACCAAAATGTCCCCCAACATACGAATGGCTGAGCACATCGAGTTATACTCGTGCAATGGAATACTATTTAGGAATAAAAATGGATAAGCTACTGATACATACAATGACAAGTAATGATCCTTAGAATAATGATGCTTAATGATAGAAGCCAGGCCCAGAAAAAGGACACACTGTATGACTCTATACAAAATTTTAAGAAAACACAAACTCATCTGGAACAACAGAAAGGAGAAGAGTAGTTGCCCGGGCATGTGGAGGTAGGAGGGAGGGAGATGGGACAAGAAAGTGGAAAGGGTGGGAGGGAAAGATTACAAGTGGGCACACGAGGAAACTTGTGGGGGTGACAGAGTCTCATCATCATGACTGAGGTCATGGCTTTAGAAGTGAACGCAGGTCAAAATTCACCAAATTAATCATATTAAGTATGCTCCATATTTATAGGTCAATTACACCTCAAAAAAAGCTGTTATAAGACCTAAAATTGATATCCTGTATGGATTATGTTGTTAAAACTTTGGGGAAAGTCTTTTCTTTCAACCCAGAAAAGGTTGATTCAAGTACCGGAGCAGCATTCACAATGAACTGGCTTTGTATGCGTACGGTGCCACTGTGGGAAAACAAAACAAAACAACAACACACCCAGAAACTCTTCCTTTTACAAAAGGAGAAAGACAGGAGCTCGTCCATTCACATCCTGCAAGCCCAGTTCTGAGGCAATCTGTTTCCCGAAGCCTTTCCTTATCACTCAAGTAGAAAGTGATCATTCCCTCCTGTGAATCACCGTAACACTTAAGTTAATTTTCTGATATTAGTTGAGTGCATTTCTCCAACCACCCATCGCACGTTTATTAAATGATGCATTTAGGCCAGACTCTGGCTAGGGGCTGGGAATACGGAAGTGAGTCGGGCACGGTTCTCCCCCTGCAAGAGCCTCATAGTCTACCAGCAAAAGACTTGAAGTGACAGTAACACACGATAACACTGTTTCCACAAACATTTGAAAGTACAACAAGAACCCAGAGAAAGAAATTCACGTTGTCAGACACATGGTCTTGCGTCTCAGTGACGTGCTTCCCTCCAGACTAACACCCCCCAAGAGTAAGGAACCACGACTGACTCCCTCGAGTCACCTACCGAATCACCCAGCACAACACCCGGCCCGAGTGTGGTCACGTTTGTATAATTCCTTGAGTGAATGGAAATTCCCTTTCACAGGCAAACACTCTGACTAGAAGGCAGGGCCACCATGTTGCCCACTTGGCAATGGAGTCCCAACCTTTATCTGTTTTGCCAACTGAAGCAAGTCATTTGACTCTGGGTTCCCCCAAATCCCAAAGGAAAAGCTGATACCAATTCTGTCGGTGAAGAAAACAGGAAGGAGGTAGGGGTGCGGTGGGTGGGGTCAGCAGAGTCCAGGACACCAGAGGGACGCAGGTGAATCGACGTCCCACGGTGGGTGCGAGGGGGGCCTTGGCGCTCGGGATTGTGACCCCCAGATATTCCTCTGCCCAGGGGGCACACATCTAATCTCTGAGGAATCCTACCGGTCTCCTGAAGGCAATTTCTAGGGATTATACGTGTGACTTTCTGCTTTCCCAGAAGATCACAAACCCTTTACCTGCGCTCGGTTTCTAAAAGGGCATTGGTGGAACAGATAGGCAATTATAAAATTTCAGTCAAGATAAAACTAACACGAGCTGGAAAAGTCTCAAACGACCACCAAAAGACGAGGACTAAACACCAAGCAGAAATCCTCCTTCATTTCTAGATAGTGCAATTGAGCCTAAGAAGAATTTCCCTCTCAGCCTGAAAGATAACATGGATGTGCTTCTTGTACTTACATGTAAAGAAACGGCAGGTCCAGAAGGGAACAGCAGCAGAAATTTAGTTGGATTTTTCTGGCCCCACCAGCCCAACAGCTCCAGGGGCCAGCAGGCGGGGGACGGGGCTCTTACCTGTAGATGGGGTCCTGCATCACCAGCATCTTGCTCTCATCCCACGTCCACTCCTTTTTCTGCAATAAAAGAAGCTGTAAATGAATAAGTTAGGCTTGTCCTTCGCTACAGAACCGGGGCACACGTAAGCTACTAATCGTTATGCAAACACATGCGTCCGCTCCTGGCCTGACTTCTGAGAGGCCTGGGGCTGAGGGCTCCAAAGGACAAGAGGGACATGTCCTGTCTAGTCTGGGCAGCTTCCTCGAGCACTTTAAGGAGAGTCTCCCTCCAGGACACAGAGGGCAGGTGGGAGCCAAGGCCACCCCAACCACCCCCCCCCCCCCCCCCCCCCCCCCCCCCCCCCGCCAAGGACCACAAGTGGACTCCAAAGCAAAATTTCACGGAGAGATTACCAAAGGGAGAAAAAGAGACTACACGTCACTCCAGAGGAGTGGGAGCAGGAGGAGGAACACAAGGGAGAAGGAGGCAGAGCTGTGGGAAAGCCAGCTCCCATCCCCCTTCCTTAGAGGGGAGCAGGTGGCACCCACGCCTGGTGAGGTTACTAGTACATTGTAGCTACCCAAGAGGACAGTCCTGCTGCCATGAACCTAACTGTGAACGCCAAGGAGACCCCAGGACAGCTGGGCGTGAGGACCAGGACAAAGGGTTCGGGGCTGTCCTGGAGACCCCAGGTGCTTGATGAAGTAAGAAGCACCCCCGGGCGTTGAAGAAGCACCAGGACAGCAGCCGGTGCACCTTCCCAGGCTCCCCCCGACCCCCCACCACCTGGTGCAGGGACAGGGACCCCTGCCGCACCTCCACTGGCCTTGGCCACAGAGGTAGGGCTGTCCAGGACAACCGGGGAAGAACACACTCCTCCCTCCGTGAAAGAGGGTCAAGCAGAGTGAAGGCAAGAAAGCCTTCGTTGACTCCATTGCTGTTTCATGAGCGCTCTCTGCACCCAGGGTGGTGGCCCTCCAAGCACCGGGGTGGGAAGACAGGCCTCCGCCAGGGCCCGGGGGAGACCCTGTTCAGGCCCTTCAGAGACATGAAGCAGCACGTGTCCAGCAGCTTCGCTCACACACAACCCCGGACGCGCCCGGCAGACAGCACCGCCTCCACCAGCCACTTCCTCCCCAAGGTCTGAGTCAATCCCAATCCGGCCCACAGAGGTGGACTGTCGACTGGCTGACAAGCATTCAACACCGACGCTGTCTCAGACAAGAAAACTCTGCTCCAAGAACTCGTTTTTCCAAAAATTGCCTTCCTGGAATGGCCACGCTCGGCCGTGCGAGATTTTCATGTACAAATGGCCCATGCAGCGCAAACACGGACACAAGGAGCCTGCGTCTTTTTCTCAACAAGACCCCTCCAGATGTAGACATACAGCCAGGCCAGGCCCTCTTCTTCGTACTAAATCATCCCCGGCTTAGCAGAGTTCTCACCAGGGCAGGCTTCCAGACTTCTCGCTACCCTAGCTGACCTTGTCTGTACCCACGCCATTTGCCAGTGTCCCCCTTGGAACCTGGTCCTCTGGCCTGAATCCCTCACTGATTCATAGGTGGTCAGATCGGCAGAGACACGTCCATTTCTGCATTCCAGGGCTGATACTCTTAGCCCAGCAAGGACTAGGGGTCATATTTCCAGCAGCCCTATAAGCGCCTAGTGGCACACATCAGGCCAGCTTCCACTGCACACACTGAGATTTTTCCAAGGCAAAGTGACTCATCATTTGGATGCCTGTGTTAAACATGCAGTATAAATGTTCACCCTGGGAGTCCTGGGAGTCCTCTGAACAGCAAAACAGGTTTCAAACATGGCTTGATTTGGGGCAACTTATAATATAAATACTAAATAATTAAATATTATATTAAATCACATTTCTATGTATGGGCATGTATCCTGCCCGATCTTAATTCAGTTCAGTTAGCAGCGTGCGGAGAGAGAGCACCTTTGCTCGCTGGTGGGCCCATTTACCTGGACTGTATTTCAGCAGTTGTAGGTTTTAGTGATGTTATTTCCATTTGGGTCTTCTTTCTTCTCTTTCTACTGAGCCTTCCTACTTCTTCTGTGTCAAGAGTGTAACTGTTCATGGAAGGATCTTTGTGATGGCACCCTAACATCCTTGTCAGATAATTCCAACGCCTGTCATCTCGGTAGTGCCATCTCTTGACTCTCTTTTTATGCACTTAAGATTCTCCCCATTTCTGAGAGCAAGTGCTTTTCAATCGAAACCTCAACATTTCAGAAAATACTTTTAGAAGAGATACCCGGCACCCCTAGAGGATATCCTGACCAAAAAATAAACAACTTTCCACCTACTTATTTTCCTTTTCTGAAAATTGCATTAAAATCTGGTCCACTCCATTCACGGATTTTGCAGGAATCCTTGTCCTATGTCCATTAAAGTGATGAAGAGATCAGAAAATTACCAAGATAAGTCAAAGGACCTGGGGCAAAGTGTATGCTTCAATATCCCTTCTAGGCCACCATCTTTCAAATAAGACCCTGAGCCGTCAGAGACCCCAGCATGGTGCCCCCCAGTTTATAGCCTGGTCCAGATGAGAGCTAAGTTCTGATTTATAAACCAGTGACCATTCTCCGGTACAACTTCGCATCAGTGTGGAACCGTCAACCGCATCCCTCAGAGGGAAGCCCAGCAGACCTAAGGAACAATGTCTTCTCTCTTGCTCTGTACAGACCTCCTCTTTTTCAAATGTTCCAGAGGAAAAAACAAAACCAAAGACCACACACATGAATCACCCCCTTCTCACTTTTCTACACAGGAATAAACATTCTTTGAAGGAAAAAATTTTAGGAAAAAAATATTACTAATAAGAGAAGGAAAACAGGAAGAGAAACGAATGACCTACCACCGTCATGCGGTTAAGAATCAAAGTTGGCTTCAACCATGGGACAGCGACGTTATTAATGAAAACTACCTATAGCCTGCCTTAGTTTCACTGTCTCCAGAAGCTCACACAGCTCCCGCTTCGACCTGAAACCATTTCTTGTTTAAATGCTTAGAAATAAAGATCTTGGGCGTCCTGGAAGCTGCATGAGGAAATTTTTAGTCTTGCTACCACTGTCCTGAGTGGGCTGTAGTCTCCGAGACAGACCCAAAAAAGAAGACATTTCAAGTGCAGATGGGAGCACAGTGGAGAACCAAGGGGAAGACAGGAGGGAAGAGGAGGGGTGCACACCTGAAGCTGTCAGCCCCTCTCTGAGGCAGAGCACCTTACAGCCACGTTTACTGCTCACAGCCCAGGACAACCAGCAGGAAGGAACAAGCTGGTCCTCAGCCTCCTTCAGCCCGAGGTCCAAGCTCAGGCGGGGCGTCCCCAACACCACGGAGAGTCCGCGCAGTGACAGTGAGGCCCATCGGCGAGGCCCAGGGAGATGGAGACCTACCCCCTCACCAGCTCCGCAGACAGAAAGGAATGGGAGTGGACGGGGAGGACCCCAGGGGTGACTGTCCGGCCTTCTGCCAGACTCCCACCCTGTACGTGTATAATCATGTCCCTCTGCACCTGCCATGGACACTCAAGAGCATCGTTGAGCCCTTCAGGAGGCCTCTGAACTAGAGCTTACTAACCTGTCTCTATGCCTTTCCCTCCCTCACGTCTCCTCCCTTCCTATGAATTCCTCACGCCAAGGTAATTTAAAAAATCAAAGCAAATAGAGCAGCTTAACTTGAGGGAAGGCTCTGCGTCACATTAGTCCAAACTTCCTGGAGAGAGGAAGCTGAATGTGCCCCAAGACCTCCAATTACAGGGAGTAAGACCACGGGTCTCGCCTAGGTTATTCTGAAACCCACCATCAGTGTGGTGAGGGTCCTGCTTTGGGGACGCCCCCAGCTAAGGAGTGTGAAGGGACGCCCGGGGCAGGCCCATCCCTGGCAGCCATGGGAGGCCCCCCACACCTGGATTTGGCTCCAGGACTCCCTGACAGCCTTGCCACAGCTTCCTCAGAGCACACCGCCATCTAAGAGACTGTCTCCCACCCTTCTCTCCTGCCCTGCTCTCTCCTTCACCTGGAAACAGCCCCACACAGAACTGCGAGAGCTACCCGGCCTCGCCCAGGGCCTCCCCACCTTCTTGAACAGGCACTGAATCCCGTCTTGGCATTTGGTTTTTGGAGGACCTAGAATAACACAAAGTGAGAAAGAAAAGATACAGGCAAGTCATTTTTAGCTGCTTCCTTTTCTATTCTCACAAAAAAATTCTCCAGCAGATACAGAAGAAAAGTCTTCCTTTCATTTAATAAAGTTTCTACAATACTTCCTTCACATTTTCAGAATTGATCGCAACCTTAAACACTAAGGCTCAGAGACGTTACTTCCCCACTCCGCCAAGTTCTCCTAGCACGGTGGTAATGACACCCAGCTCGTACGCCTCCATGCCCCACGTTCTCCTTGCCACTCCAAGTGATAAATCAGAGAAAGTCAGTCTCCACCACCTGCAAATGGTAAAGGGCTTGCAGACCACGGAATGGGGGAAGCGTGTCCTTTATCTAATGAGTGCAAATGGCCAGTCCTCCACGGAAAGTTACAGCCATTCTGACATTCCAAAAATCTGCCGGCAGGGAATGGGATGTGGGAACTGGGTCAGAGATAGGACTGCCTGGAACAGTGCCAAGAACAGGAGAAAGAGTTGGGATAATTATCCTAGCTGTCCTGTCTCCTCTTAGAGCCCAGAAATGGATAAGCCATCTTTGAAGGTCTTCCTTAGGAACCCAAAAGTGGAGGAAGAATTTGTATTGGCACACTGACTTCCTAGACACATCACAAAGTCTGGAAGCTCTACCATTACTCATGCTCCTGGCAGCAGTGGAGACTTCTTAAAAAACAAAACACAACAACCTTGCAAGGGCCTTATTAACTTAGTTTGACAAGTTCTCCATGTTTCCAGACAGAACAGGACTAGTCTGAAAATAGAGCAATCCCTCATCTTCAGACATCACCTATGGATACAGGTAACATATTTCAAAACTGCAGTGTTCATAAATTCTCACACACTGTATATAATTCCTAATGTGCATGCTCTAAAATGAGCAGACGATAAAGGGGGCCTAGAAACATGACATGATGGAAGGAAGACTGGACCAAGTCCGGTCCTGGCTCCATCAGTATCTGTGTGCAATCACTGGGCCTTTCCTGTCCTCTGCTACCGAAACCCAACCAACCACGGGAGCAGACTCAGTCGTGCCTCAAGTTCTTTCTCCTGAATTCTGGTTCTACCATTCTACCTGCCTCCTTTTCTTAAGCAATTAGATTGGACGTCTGTGTTTCCAGAGTAACTAAAGCTACTCTTTGGGCAGGAGACTAGTTCTCCTGCGATGTGCTATTCCGGTGACAGAGTACAGGCTAGAAGATAAAGACCTTGGGTTAATGAGGCATTTCCTATAGAGAAGCTTTTCTCTGAGCAGCCTGAAGAGATGAGTAGACACACGGCAACACAGTGGTGGGAAGAACCTACTTATTTGAGGGAGACAGACCCGATTCAGTCCTTGACGTCACCTCTGATGGGATGTGAGGTCTTGGGCAAGTTGTTCAATCGTCTTTCGCGAAACGAGCCTAAGGACGGTACCTACGTCACAGAGTGGTTACGACCAATTAATAAGCATACAGAACATCAAACGGGCCCAGCAAATGGCAGGTGTTCGATACCAGCGTTAGCTACTATTTTTAGCTGTTCTCATTACCATCTTTACATGTAATTACTCTCATGAGTTTGGTCCCTCTGTTCTACCTTCCCAAACAGATGAAACAGAATTAGAGAGGAGACGGGGTCCCTGCCCCTAAAGGCTTAGCCCATGGGGGAAAAGAGATCAATAACTCTAATGCACATCTGTGGGAGCTGTAATAGACCCACGTGTGCAGATAATGCCATTAAAAATAATTTTTCTGGAAAGGGTCCATGTCTAATACCCTTATAGATCCTACTCAGTTCCTTGAACATGGAAGACACACAATGAGAGCGAAGGAGCCTTTGTAGGATGTTAGGAGCCTTGGGAGATCCCAACCCAGTTACTGGAATACAAGAGATATCATGTGAAACTGAGGCCTTTCAGATCCTTTCACAGAAAAACCCTTTGGATGAAGTTCAAGCCTAATCTTTCTTATTCGGAAGCCCACTCCCTAGCAAATAGCACTGTAGTGGGACTCCAGGGTTATAATAAATGATCACTATTATATACACAGCAAAACTAATTACTTGGGTCTGGCTGGGAGATGAAGAAAATGAACTGACTGGGAGCTGACAAAGCCACTTTATAGTGGGGTTCACAGCACAAATCTCAACCAAGAGTCCAGGGAAATTGAGATCCATTACCTGCATCAGTTAAAGATGACAGCATTTTTAGATGCCTGTTAACATAACCGAAAAGATGTATTTTACATCTCAGTGAGAGACGATCGTAAAATGTGTGGCTATGGTCTGTCCTGGAATCAGGCCCCTGAGCAGGTCCGGCTGAGGGTACCACTGAAGTGAACGACTCCCATTGAGGCCTTCCGGAGCTTGGGAAAGGCTCTCCCTGTGTCTTCAAACGGGCAAATGGACAAGAGCAGAAAAGAGGGAGGGAATGTGAGAGCCACAAGTATCAAACGAGACTTCATTTGATCCAACTGCTAAGTACTTAGTTCTTCCTGATTTGAGGACATCATCACAAATCACGTTCACTCACCCAGTGAGCCAACAACCACAATAATTGAAAACACACAAGGGCCAGGTCCCCGAGTAAGTGCTGGGCTTACCACAATGGCCCCATCCTTAAGAAGTTCTTGGGAGGGCAGAGAATCCCTAAAAACCCGCCTTCTCTGCAATCCCCACCCACACCCTGGGCAGAAAGCATCCCACCATTCACCAGGCATAGACAGGCAGGCAGGTCCCATCGCGCCCAAGAGAACCAGGAGGCAACAATGCACAAACTCAATTGTCTTCTAGGGCCTGCTTTGTTTCTAGCCCGGGGGCTCTCAGGACCTACATAAGGACAGGTGACCCACACGCCCAAGCAGCTCAGAGCATCCCGGCAGGCGAGGTGAAAGTGATCACCTGATCCAACTCATTTTTTTAAAAGATTTTATTTATCTATTTGACAGAGATCACAAGTAGGCAGAGAGGTAGGCAGAGAGAGAGGGGGAAGTAGGCTCCCCGCTGAGCAGAGAGCCTGATGTGGGGCTCGATCTCAGGACCCTGAGATCATGACCTGAGCAGAAAGCAGAGGCTCAACCCACTGAGCCACCCAGGTGCCCCCTGATCCAACTCTTGATATTGAAGCTCAGAGAGGCAAAATAACCTGCCTATGACCCCACAGCCAGGAAGGGAAGAGCCAGGACAAGGACCCAGGTCTTCTCTTCTTAGCGAAGGGCTCCCTCCAGCATGCACACTAACCCAGGGAAAGTCAAAGTGTTTGCAGGCGGAGGGGACGAGTTAACATTCTGACCATGAAGGGCAGCCCAGACACTGAGGAATCCGTTGAGAATGTCAGGCTGGACCTATACTGTGCCCATGGCTCATTATCAGCTGTGACCTTTTCTACACCCTCTTGCCACTGGACAAGAGCTCTAGTTCTTAACCTTGATGAGGATGGCCATCAGACAAATCTGCAGACTCTTCCATTTCCTTGGAGACAAGCGCGGCACGTCTGCACTCGGCCCCTCTCCGTTCTCTACACAGAGACAGACACGCAGACGGCGAGGTGATGTGAGCACTCAGATATCAGGGGCCGGCCACGAGGGAACCAAAGGACACAGAGGCTGACCGCTGTGAATGCACACCCAGCTTCCCAGGCGACATAAATGAACGCTGTGCTTACAGGCTCTATCCAAATCACAAGCACGCCCGAAACAGACACCAGGCAGGGGTAGAGAAAATAAGACAGGAAGCATCCTTTTCCCAAGCCTGGCATCAGAAGAATCAGATTGAGGAAAGACCTGTTAGATCACCTCTTGTCTGGGCCAGCTGGAGAGGGAACCCACACTAGCAATTACCAGGGATGGAGTTTCAAAATGAGTCACAAGGTCCCACGGGCCCCCCGGGGAAGCCGCTTCTCCAGCTCAGCTCTCATTACGCAGTAGAAGGAAGCTGGCTTCTCTGCCAGGTGTCACCTCAGCACACAGGTGTTCTTACAGGGGATGTGATCTTGGGTAAAAATATTTAAGGCTCTTCGACATCAGTTTCCTCATATGCAGATGGGGGACGATGCTGTGGCTTAGGGTACCTGACACACGGAGGACCTGGGGAGACGGGGAATAAGACTGCCCCCGAGGGCAAAGCTACAAAGTGCCATCATCGTGGACCAAATCAGAGGTCTACTGAGTCACCTGCAGAGACAGAATAGGCCCCACGACAGCAGACCGTGAGATGGAAGCCAACGGAAAGATGCTGTCAGTTGGAAGTGTGAGCTCACCAGGGCAGTGGGGAGAGGTAGGGATGGTGAGCCGGGAAGCTACACAAGTCAGTGACAAAGGAAGACCCTGGCAGAGCCTGACAGGTCCCGGGACAGCATGGGCCCAACAAGGTCCCTACAAACATCCAAGGGACCCATTTATCGTGGAGCCAGGGGCCAGGAAAAATTCCTGCCGCACGAATAGTGGACTTACTCCATTTCTCCCTTCCATGCTCACCGAACCTTATCTAACCACGTGCCTTCCCACATCACTTGCCTCAGAGAAAATGTGCTTTTCGGGCCTATCGGGCTAATGGGAGTATCTGGCCTGGGCAACTGTTCCATGTCTCAAAGTGAGTAAAGGAACCGGTGGTCGAGCCTGCGCACGAGCCTCTCTGGAGCTTTGCCAGGGTAAGTCTTGGACTCTGGAAGGCTGATCGCTTAGCACCCGGCCGGGGAGCCGCTGAGTGAGGACACGTGAGAGTGGCTGATTTCCTGAGGGGACTGGGTGCTGTGGAAGCTGACCGCGTGTCCCCAAGCCCTTCCCAGGAGGTCTGATGCAGGGACACATGCAATGGGCGTGGAAGCATCTTGTCATCTGGAAAGTGCCCCTACACACCACAACCACTACTTCATCAGATAGGACACGAGGGCCCTCAGCCACCGGTCCCCCGCCACACAAAGGGCTGAGTAAAGCTCCCTGACACACGAGAACAGAGCCTGCCTGGGACTCAGGCTGCCTGAGTCATGCATGAGCTGGGGTTGCACGGACCCGTGTTTTTTTCCGAGGGTACCTCTCGCTTTTAACTCACACGGCCATCGCCACCCGTGATTTATTTCACTGGCTTCAGCAACTCTCCTGCCCAGGGACTCTTAAGAGAACGATATTCCAAAGACTGCCCCACGGTTAACCACTGCGTGCACACACGTGTGGTGGGGGAGGGGCAGAAAATGCCCCCGCCCATCCCCCACCGCCGACCAAGTATAAGAAGGGGACTCTGGCCCCGCTGTGGAGGTTTATCAAGGCAAAAACATTTCAGAAGCAATTACAAATTCCCCACTGCTTGTGAATTTTTAAAGAGCTCTTTACAAATGGTATTATCATATTCTATTTTTTTCCTGTATAATTCCAGCCTCATAGCCATAACACTTTCTAGAACCTCCCCTAAAGATATTTAGGGTGCGTAAGAGAACAAGTTTTGCTTTAATACGTGGCAGACCTTTGTAAATGTTTGTCCATTTGTTGAGAGGAAAAAATGGGCGACCTAAGGAAGCAGAGCAGCTCCCGCCGTGGAGTGCCGTCCGGTCCTACCCTGGCCCATGTTTTCGTGAGGAGGACACAGAGCAGATTTACATCCTCGGACCGGCAAGACGACCACCCTTTCACGTCTCTCTCAACTACCTGTGTTCTCCCAGTTTATGTCACCTGTGACTATGTACTCATCGCCACCTTCTAGAGCCCCAACCCTCAGGGTCTACCTCGAGTCCCACCTGAATTAACGGCATCTTGGGTTCGGAACCAAAAGCAGCATTGAGGGATCTCTCCGCTACGATGCCCCTGCGTCAGGGTACCGCCACCGGTACGTGTAAAACAGGGCTATCCTCAATCCAAAAGGTACCAGCAGAGTCAAGAAACAGAAACAAAAGGACTCCTCCTCTATCCTCAATCCTCCAAAGCCCCTTTCCGCTTCTTTCTGGAAACATACACTCTCCCCCCTGCCAATATGCATATCTAGCTTTTCCCAGAGGTTAACATCATTCTCCCACGACACGCACAAGTAGCACAAACACAGCCACACGTTTAAGCGACGTTTGCTCCCTCTCTTGTGTCACCCCAGCTCAGAGGAATGCCCCCCAAATGGCTCCTTTCTTCCCCCCTCCCCCCCCCACCTTGGCTACAGCCCAGGCTTCCTGCACACAGAACAGCAGCGGCGGTTGGGTCTCGAGGGACTATTCCGAGAGACGGGCTGAAGCAGCAGCAACAGGACAACGCAGTGGGGTTGGGGGGACCGAGGGTGATTCCTGGGACACAAGGCGACAACTGCTAAGGAAGCCCTCCTCATCCACCCTCCTGCCAAACCCTCTGACTCGTCATCATGTTGAATTTCAAGTACTTCCTAAGATCAAGACTCCAAGGTCCAGATGACAAAATGCAAGGATGGCAGGAGGTGGAGCTCTGTTTGCCCACAGGACGCCAGGACATGGAGCCGTTGGGCTGAGGAGGCCACCGGCCTCTACCTCTTCCGCTGCAACCGCGGCCTCTCAACGCTGTTGCTGCCCCAGGCAAGACCATTCCCCAGACTCAAGGCAAGACTTCCCCAGACAAGGAAGGATTCTGTCCAGGGAGCGGCCTGGCAAAGACAAGGCATCCCACGCCTACCTTCCCTGCCCCCTAGTTTCTGGGTCAGAGCCCCTTACCTTCTTCTTCTTCTTCAGAATCACTTTCACTCCATCCACCGAAACCATAATGCTCACCTTCTTCTTCTTGATGTTCTTGGCTTTGAACTCATACTGCAGGGGGAGGAGAGAAAGAAGCACAGTCCAGTCAGGTCAGCGTACCTGCATGGCCCTAACTAGCTCATGCCCCGCAAGGCGGCCACCGACGGATTCTCAGGGGATGTAAAGGCAGGTGGGTGTCTTGGGGTCAGCACCTGGCCACCAGGGATGACCGTGGAATGGGGTAATCCATCCTAACGAGATGAAGACAGAGCCCGCCTTCAAAACGTCATCAGAAACCCAGAACCTTCCCTCAAAAACTCATTCTGATGTTCAACAACCTCCACTGACAGGTTTTTCCTGTGTCTACGCAAACGATGTGGGAACTCAATTCCACCTTCATTGAGGATTAGGAAGAGCTGCTACCAGTCTTCAAATCAGGGTTGTTGTGGATTTTTTTCACATATTAAGAAATCATGAATTCTAAGTTATTCTCTTTAAGTTCAAGTCTCAAATTCCTTTATCCGTAGGTCAGTTTCCAAGTCTACCCACAGCTCGATTAGCCTGAAACATTCTGGAGAGTATTCTAGAAAGGATCTGACTAATGGTGGTTACGAGGGAGGGCACTGCCTCACAATCCCTATGGGTCCCTACGCTGCTGACGGACACCGGCCTCATCCTCATCCCCGGACATTCTCTGTTACATTTGCTCATTCCTAGCCATTTCTTATGTCTGTGCAGACATCTGTGATGGCTGGTACAGTTCTACATTTTCCTCACTGAACTTCATCATAAGCACTGGCCCAATTTATTATTTTCATCGGGTCACCGTCTTGGGAGCAGCTCTTAGCAAATTTCCCCACCAAGCTAGTAAAACATCTGGGCTACAGGTTAAACAATGAAAACACAAGACCCAGAGCCAAGATCTCTACTCCAACCCACAGCCCCTCTTCTCTGGGACTCTTTATACCCCACACGCTCTCCCAGCACGCCACCAGCCGAGCTTGGCACAGCATTCAGCTCCTCACTGGCACATCTAGAACATAATTATTTCTAACTAGAAATGAACCCAATCCATCCTAATGAGATGAAAACATAACCTACTTTGAACAATCTCATTAGAAATCCAGAACCTTCTATGGGCCAATACTCTGATTTTAAGGGTTCAACTTAGAGCTTCCGACCCTGCCTGCCTTCTGTCCCTTCCCCTGCAATCTGAGCCAATCCTACCCTGTTGCACAGTCTGTGCCGATGCCCCCAGGCTGGCCGCTGCCTGCAGACAAGGACGCGACTTAGCTGCAGCCAGAGGTTTCTCTTTCCATTGTCAGGGTGGGTTCTGGCTTAAGGCTGATTTGAGTTTCTGGTGACAGCAACATACATCACTCCCCGCTCTGGTGGTCACTCTTCCTACCCTGTCAACAGCTGTCCTTTTTGCCAAGGGGAGCTTGAAAGAAAAGCAAACCAGAGCGGCAGGCATGTGGAGAAAGAAAACAGCAAGCTCAGGCTTTGCTTCGGAGCGTGTCTGACAGCACGGGAGGAGGAGCGTGTCGGACCGGCGTGTGGCTCAGGACCAGGCCTCGGCCACGCACCTGATCCCTCTCTGGGGCGGCAGCTGTCAGCCGCTGAAGGCTACAGCGTGTCTGGCACGCCCTGCAGGACCTGGCTGCGATCCATGGCGAGTCCCCTGACTGCGCCTTCTGCGCGGGTACAGTGTTCGACGAACAGAAATGACCTCAGCGGGGGGGGGGGGGGCAGCACAGGAATCTGCCAGTGACCGACTCTGGCCCCGTGCCCACTGGGACAGGTGAACCTGCCCTCTGTGGCTTGTCTTTGCTTTCTTCCAGGAGCTCACTCACAAGCTCCACGTACTTCCTCCTTCTGCTTTTCCAGCAATAACATGAAGTATTAGGTGTCCACATCTAGAAGGTGCCATGTCCCTCCCCCAGCCCCAGTTTTAGAGAGCCCACTGCCTTCTAAACCATCTTAGAGGTCCTCCATTTCCAGAAGAATCTGGTAGCAGCTGATCATCTCTTTCTTGTTGGGTCCACCTCCCCATTGGTTGCCCGGTCCCTAGTTTTTAAAAGTCAAGATTCCCCCCGCAGTCAAGGCTGGCAAGGAGGCACCCAGCCAGCACCTGGCCCGTGCATCTGAAAGTGTCTAGAGCTCACATCCGGACAAGCCATGCCTTTTAATACCCTGAAGAAGAGACGACGTAACTAAACGTCCTCTTCAGACCTGGAGCACAGCCTCCCCTCTCCCCCTGATGGCTCTTCCGGGCTCTGTGGACACAGGGCCCACCCGAAAAAGCATGACCAAAATGGCTGCCCCAGAGCCTCAGTGACAATGACAAAGCAGGTGTCCCTCCTGACAACAGCTGGTGGAATGCTCTGGAGTGCTTCCATATAAACAGGGGCAAGACAGGCATGAAACGGGCCCCGTTACGGCTGCCAGGACCGCCCGAGTGACGTTCAGAAGAGCTCGGGGGCTGCTCACGTTCAGCACCCCTGACCCCTGCCCAGTGCGCGGGTGTCCCAGACCCTTTCCAGCCTGAGAGGAAATACTCCAACTGCAGGTCCACTGGTAACTCCAGAAATCAAAGGAAATGAAGTGTCTGAGCACGGCTGAATAGTTACTCTCCTGAAACTGTCGGTTTATACGGCAACTGCACTTCACTTGGACAACCAGGTTATTGTGCTCGTGAGGGGAGGCGAGACCCACCTGGAGGCAGGGGAGATCGAGGGAGGGACCAGGAGGGCACAGGGCAGGGCCTCACAGGGACGAGCCTCCTTTTCCCCAGGCTGTGTGCTCTGGCTGGGGGGGGGCAGGCTCAGGAGGAAGCGTGTGCCCCGCAGGATGGAAAGCTAGTCTGCTGCGGCTCTGCCAGGGGGCGAGGAACAAACAGGCCCCCCGGAGCCGCCGTCTGAGCCGTCTGCACCGTCTCCAGCCTCCCGCGGAGCCCAGGCCAGCTCCGGAGGCCAAGCCAACCAGCCAGGCTTCCCCTCCATGTGGTCAGGCTGACCCGATGTGCTGACTCTGCCAGCCGGGGCCCCGCCACAGGGACAGATGAAGCCCTCCAGACCACAGTAACATGCCAGGGGTCCATCAACAGAGCCTGGGGACCTGGTGGCAGGATGGAGTGCTGTGCTGAGCAGCAGGGCCCATGCAGGGGAGGCGGGGAAGAGGGAGGTGTTCAGGTGCAACAGAGCCTGGAGGAAACTTTCTCAGCTTCCAGAAGGGAAACTCCGTACCTGGGAAACATGCGGAAGTGGGGAGACGGAGCGTGGTGATGGTGGCAGGGCAATGTGAATGCTGTATGCAAACGCCACAGAGCAGTTTTAGAGAACGGTGGAAGTGGAAAATGTTATGTCCATCTTACCGCAATAAAAAGATGAAAATTGCAAACACGGTACAGAAATACAGCCCTCCTCATGGCAGGGCCACTTTAGCTCTGCTTGCCCCTACTTCTGTCCCTCTCCCGCAGGCACATGAAAAAGGCCCCCCTCTTCCATTCTTCCGGTTGCTATTTCCTGTGCCTGGGATGCCCCCCCCCTCCACCTGCTTGGTGGGCTCCTGCTTCTTCTGGAATTCTCCTGGGACCCCTCTGCACAGCAAAGCCTCGAAGGTTCGCTGCCCGCTTCCTCCCCGGAGCTGAGCCATCAGCGGGGACTCGACAGCCATCCACAAGCCTCTAGAATCACTCCCCACCGACTGGTTGTTTACCTCCCCGCTAGGCCAGGCCCGCCCCTTAGAACAAGAAATAGGACCTATCTGTCCCCAAGAAACTAGCTCTAGGACACGAGAGGGTAATAAAGGAGTGTCAAATAAATTCATGAAGTCAGTTGACAGTGGTTATTCACAGACCCCGGAGGAAACGTGACACTGTCTGCAAAGGTAAAATAAATATTCCTGAAGTTAATTAATAAATGAACTGAAGTTATTAAAACCTAGATTCCATTTTATCAGCAGAAGGGCTTTGAGAAGATCTGACTTCCCGAATTCTTCCTTACTCCACACACACTGCTAAGCATCTTAACTTCTGCCTGTTCCATATACTTCATCTAATAAAATAATTTAGCTTTCATTATTGGCCAAGGCTGTTCCCAATCATCTGATGGCGCAGAGGAACCTCTGTTCCCTGGGCTATTCCGCTTCCCTGAGTTCCAGCTCCTATGCCTGGGCAGCCAAAATATGAGGGACGAGATGCTTGGGAACCGTGGCATTGCCTGGCCCCACCGGGTAGCACAGTGACTCGAACTGCTCATTCATGTGAGGCCACAGACATGTGAGCAAGACTCCATGTCACTCGGCATCAGGGAAATACAAATCCAAACCACAGTGAGATCCCACCTCATGCCCATCAGAACAGCTAAAATGAACAAGTCAGGAAACGACAGATGTTGGCGAGGATGTGGAGAAAGGAGACTCCTCTTCCGCTGTTGGTGGGAACGCAAGCTGGTGCAGCCACTCTGGAAAACTGTATAGAGATTCCTCAAAAAGTTAAAAATAGAGCCACCCTACAACCCAGCAATTGCATGAGTAGGTATTTACCTCAAAGATACAAATGTAGTGATCTGAAGGGGTACCTGTACCCCAATATTTACAGCAGCAATGTCCACAATAGCCAAACTATGGAGAGAACCTAGATGTCCATCAACAGATGAATGGATAAAGAAGATGTGGTATATATATATAATACAAAGGAATGCTACTCAGCAAAAAAATTGAAATCTTGCCATTTGCAATGATGTGGCTGGAATCAGAAGGTATTTTGCTAAGTGAAATAAGTCAATCGGGGAAAATTATCATATGATCTCACTCATATGTGGAAATGAAGAAACAAAACGGGATCATAATGGAAGGGAGGGAAAAATAAAAGAAGAAGAAATCAGAGAGGGAGATAAACCTTAAGGGACTCTTAATCATAGGCAACAAACTAAGGATTGCTGGAGTGGTGTGGTGGGGGGATGGGGTAACTGGCTGATGGCCATTAAGGAGGTATATATAGTATCATATATACTATAATATATAATTAATTAATTAAGTTTAATTATTAATATTGATTAAATAAGACTGACAAATCAATGAACTCTACATCTGAAACTAATAATCCACTACCTGATTAATTAATTGAACTTAATTTTTTTAAAAACCATATAAATCATAAAAACAAAAAGAAATATGAGCAAGGTAAAGACCATAGTCAGTACTAAAACCAAATTCTGAGATACATGTGAAGTTTCCTGTGAACACTAGGTGAAGACATTTAGTTCCTAATACTCAATCAACCTCAAGCCCAGCATCTCATTTTAGCAAGACCTATAAGTGAAAGTTGGGTATAAGTAAAATCTCTCTAAGCTGCAAAATACTCAAAAGGAACCAGAGGAGCTACTTTTTAAAGAAAGGAATATTCACTGCCATTGTATCATAAATGTTGAGCTTAAGTATTGACCCAGCTCTGTAGACCAGGAGATCTGAAACTCAAGTTTTAAATTCCACTTGGCATACCTGATTTTTTTTTAAAAAAGCAAAATTCCAGACCCAGCCCTCAGAGATGCTCATTCAGCAGATCTGAGGTTGGGCCAGAAGCTGGCATTTTTGGGGGGAAACTGGTGATAACAGAGATCACACTGTTCAGAAACACCACTCTGGGTCCCGGAACATATTGTAAGAACTCGTTCGTATTTTCATTGGCCTCTAGAATCACGTTAGACGAAATCAGTGTGTTTTGTTCATACAGGTACTGTGTTTTAAAGTATGGCTACTACTGTTAGCAATTAAAATACAGATTCTTCGAAAGGCACCGTGGCTCTTTGCTGTCATTTCCTAAATCAAAGGCAGCTAAAGGTCCAACTATTCTTTCGGGAGAGAATTCTGGTGTGTGGTTCCTACATTGCATTTTATGCATTTTGTAGCCCTGAAATATTTCATTAACAAAATTTTAGAGGAATGCTTGTGCTCGAAATGGTCGGGACCACAACCGTTGACCAAACATCACATCTTAGGAATGAAGAAAGCCACTGCCCAAAGATGGCCCAAAAAAAAGTTCCTCAGCTTCATGAGCAGAAAACCCTAGTCTGGAACCCACATCTTCTGACCCCCTCTCTGTGCTCATGGCGTCGTTGTATCTGTTATTTTCACAGGCCCGGCATCCTGGCTCCAGCAAATGAAGTGATTCATTCATTCCTCCCTACAACCAATATAAGCATAATGAGCTCTCTGGTGTGCAGGCAACCCACCTTACAACAAAGAAAAGAAGGAAGAATTAGAAACTAACTTCACAGGGACCCTGGGTGCCTCAGTAGCTTAAGCCTCTGCCTTGGGCTCAGGTTATGGTCTCAGGGTCCTGGGATCGAGCCCCGCACCAAGCTCTCTGCTCAGCGGGGAGCCTGATTTCCCCTCTCCCTCTGCCTGCCTCTCTGCCTACTTGTGCTCTGTCAAATAAATAAATAAAATCTTAAAAAAAAAAAAAAAAACAACTTTACAGAATCTGGAACATTCTCAGGCTGCTCAGTGGAAAGCCTGCAATGCCCCCCCACCGTCTTTCCCACACCACTCACACCGGCTGCTCTCATTTCCTCAGTTGCTTCCTACCCTGTTCCACACCCAGGGACACAGGTCAGTGACCTAGGAAGGGTGCAGAATGCCAATGAGGTCATGAAAATATGGCAAAGGGGCCCTGTGAACATAGGCGGGGTTTGGGGGCAGGAAATATCCAAGTTCTCGCTGTTGGGAACAGCGAGGAAGGGGCGAAAGGTCCATCCAGACACAAATGTTCTGGGGGAGGGAAGCATCTGCAGGGTCAGGAGACCGGCAAGCTGGCTGGGGGCATATCCAGCAGGCCCCCGATGGCAGGCAGCAGCAGAGCCTCGAGAGCAGGCGATCTGGGGCTGTGTACTCAGGGGATCCCGTGAGTGGCGCTGCTCCCGGGGGAGAGAAATACAGCCATCACTTTTTCCAACCCGGAGCATGCTGACAGGTCATGGGGAGCTGGACGACAACCCGAATGATTAAGAGGCCTCAAAGGGGTGATTTATGGAGCAGGATAAGAACCAGCACTAATAATAAGCTACTGCTCTCAGGTTGCTTTCCCCTCCGCTGGCGCTCATGGCACGTTAGAAACGCCTAGTAGCACCTTCTGAGCAAAACCTGAGGCAGAGGTGGGTGAAGAGCCACGGATTAAGCTGTGACCCATAGGGCCGATTCTGTCTTCCCCTCTAGTATCCAACCCAGACGCTCCTCTAACGGTGTGGCTCGCAATCGGGAAGACAGGAACGTCAAACTAGCCTTTCAGAGGAAGAAAGAAAAAATGAATGCTTCAACAGTGTAACTCGTCCCTACACACACTCAGACAGATAGACATGCAACCAGGAGAAGAGGTCTGCTAGTATTTAGGAAAGCCATGAATGGAAGATTTAAGGGTTTTCTTCCTCAGATCCAAATAGGTTATGAGACAATACTGAATCTTTCCATCTTTCTAAGGTATCTGTAAAAGAAGGCCATCGATCATGCACCGTGACCTCCCTGGGCAACCTCGTCATGAGCTGTGAGCATCCCCCAGCCGCCTTGTAAAGTTAAATGAAACCCTTTGCATTAAGGGTTATGAGGGTCCCCAAAGAAGCCAGGCTTGTACTCTTAGCTGTGTGACTTTGAGTGGAACACTTAACCTCTCTGAGAACTGCCCTTTCCTTCTGTGAAATGAGGGTACTGGGCTGGATTACGTCTGAGACTCTTCCCAGTTCTCAGTGCGACTGACACCACATCCACCCCGCAGCAAGTGTGCGTGGATGGGCCCACGCCCGACCCAGACACCACATCCACCCCCGCAGCAAGTGTGCGTGGATGGGCCCACGCCCGACCCAGAAGCAAGGGAAGAGGGTGGAAGGGAGAAAGCATGCAATGGACAGGGAAGGGTTCTCAACTGGAGAACAAATTACTAGAGTTTTGCACAGAAAGCTTGGTGGGGGTCACATGCTTTAGGGTTTTGAAAGAAGTGCAAAGCAGGGGGGCACAGACTGAACATCAGTCCTGGCACAAGATTCCAAAAGGACCAAGAGTAGAAAGGGGAACCCCAAGAGAGACCAGGAACATAGACCTAGTACTGGGCTGTAAAAATGAAGAAAACATGCTAATAAAATTCCTGTAGAGGGACGCCTGGGGGGCTCAGTCAGTTAAGCACTGCTTTCAGCTCAGGTCATGATCCCAGGGTCCTGGGATCGAGTCCCACATCTGGCTCCTTCCTCAGCGGGGAGCCTGCTTCTCTCTCTGCCTCTGCCTGCCACTCTGCCTACTTGTGTTCTCTCTCTCGCTTTCTGGCAAATAAAAAAATAAATAAATAAGACCTTTAAAAAAGATTCCTGTAGAGACAGAGAAGCAGGATAAATAAGCAGTCTCTCAATCCTCTGCCTGAAAAAAGTAGCAATGCTTTCAACAGGGACAGCGCACAGGTGTGCACACGTGAGGCTTCCCCCTTCCTCGCCTCTCCTAAGTCTTTGTTCCAGGGCTCTCCCTCCTGAGCTTGGCCCCATCCGCACCATGCAGAGGCGAGGAGAGATTTGAGACGCCTGTGTTTGCGCTCACCCGTGAAGGTTGGGCGTTCTCAGGTTTAAGGGGGGAAACAGTGGGCAGATCAGGGGACTGTGATGAATGTTTGTGGTATAATGAAAGATGGGAGGGAAAGGGTCACTCTTGGGAGACCAGAAGACACTACTTGAGAAGGAGGAGTTGGGAGGGTCCTTGGAGTAATGGTGTTGTCTCCGTCAAGTGATCATTCAGCCTTTAAGAGGACAGCGGCAGCTGTGTTTGAAAAGCAGTTTCTCATGAGGAGTCAAATCTACTCCCAGAAGCTTCCACTTATGATTCTCTAAAGTGGTGCTTCTCAAACCTGATGGTCCAAGTGACTCATGCGGGGATCTTCCCAAGTTACAGGTTGGGGAGGTGGGAGGTGGGGCATGGATGTATTTCTAAACAAGGTTCCAGGTGATGCTGGTGCTCTGGTCCGCAGACCACACTTTTAGTAGCAAGGGTGGAGAGAGCGTGTACATCCAAAAGGTATTCTGAAACTTCAACTGTCTGAACTAATGATCTCTAAGGATTTTGTTTTTATCCTATTAATTTATGATTCCCACCAATTGTAAGATTATTATCCTGGTTACATTAAAAATTGAGATGGTGTTTCTCATAAACAGCCCACCTTTGATGGCCAAAAATCAAACTCTAATAGACAAAATGGATTTAAAAAAAATAGTATCCAGAGCACAAGTTCCCAGGAGGGAGGACAATCTGAAGAGTTACTGACTTGTTTCCAAGCATAATAATTTCCTACTGTCAGCAAGTGGCAATATTTTCCTCCAGGTCCAAGGGATCATGAAGCGCAGCAAAGGTTCTCCACCCTGGCCGTGCAATGGGACCATCTGGGATGCTGATGAAATCCCCAGGATCCGGATCCCACCCCCAGAAATCCTGATTTCATTGGTGTGGTGTGCAGCCTGGACACTGGGATTTTTTAAAAGTTCCCCAGGTGACTCTAAGGTACTAGAGTGAGATGCAGCAGACCCAGAGGAACCAAGAGGCAAAGAGGGGTAAGAGGTAAATGCTGGCCATCCCATCAGCAGGCGCATCCCATAACCTCCACTCAACGTCATCGTCCCTTCCAGCCCATTACCCACAGGTTACAGGTTGTTATACCGAATGCTTCGGCCTGACACCGAAAACATGAGCCAGCAAAGAAAATGTTTTGATAAATTGGACTTCATCAAAATTTTAAAAACTTTTGTTCTGCGGAAGCCAGTTTGACGCGAAGAAAAAGACAAGCTACAACCGGGAGACAATATTTGCAAGTTACACATCTGACAAAAGATACATCCAAAATATCTAAAGAACACTCGAAACTCACTAAAAAAAATTCCAAGTAAAAACTGGGCAAGAGACCAACAGAACTTCTTCAGAGGACATAGGAAGGCCAAGAAGCACACGAAAAGAAGCCTACAAGGTTTGGAGGTTGGTTCAGAGTTGCTGTGTGACTGGAGGAACCATAACCACAGTGAGTCTTGCCTAGGAAAGGAGGGCATAATATTATTTTTGTGCACTGGAACTTCTGAAGTCAGTATCCTAGGGCCTACTGAGCTGTGTCCAGACATCATCACAGCTCCCTAAGACAACAGCACAGTCCCCCAAGGCAGGAATAATGGCTTCCCATGATAAGATGCTCAACATCATTAGCCATTAGGGACATGTAAACGGGACCACAAGGAGATCCCACTCCGTACTGATTAGAATAGCTAAAGTAAAAAAAAAAAATAAAAATAAATGGTACCACCACCAAGCACTAGCAAGGATGGAACACAACTGGGCCTCTTGTAGGCTGCTGATGGAAATGTCAAATAACACACCCATTCTGGAAAATGTTGAGCAGTTTCTCCTAAAGTTACACATATGCTTACCATATGGCCAGTGATAGCTCAGCTAGGTATTTACCCAGAGAGAAAAACTTATGGTCCCACAAAAACTCGTACAGGAAACGTTAGCAGCTCTATTTATAATCACTAAAATTAGAAACAACCCAATATCCTTCCAGCAGGTAAATAAACAGTGGTACATCTATATAATGGAATATAATCAAAAGTCATAAGGAAAATACGTGGTTCAAGTGTGAGGTGTATCATTATTTAAAAAAAAAAAAATCACAGGTGAGAATGAAAACTGGTGCACCCATTCCAGAAAATGGTATGGAGTTTCCTCGAAAAGTTAAAAATAGAGCTACCCTACAATCCCGCAATTGTGCTACTAAGTCTTTACCCAAAGAATAGAAAAATACTAATTCAAAGGGATACATGCACCCTGATACTTCCAGCAGCAGGATCCACAATAGCCAAGTCATGGAAAGAGCCCAAGTGTCCATCGGCAGATGAACGGATAAGGAAGACGTGGTGTGTATACACAGCGGAATATTACTCAGCTGTCAAAAAGAGTGAAATCTGGGATGCCTGGGTGGCTCAGTCAGTTAAGCCGCTGCCTTCGGCTCGGGTTGTGACCCCAGGGTCCTGGGATCGAGTCCCGCATTGGGGTCCTTGCTCAGTGGGGAGCCTGCTTCTTTCTCTGCCTCTGCCTGCCACCTGCCGCTTGTGCTTTCTCTCGCTGACAAATAAATTGAAAAAAAAAGAGACTGAAATCTTTGCCATTTGCAACAACATGGATGGAGCTAAAGGGTATGACACTGACTGAAATAAGTCAATGAGAGAAAGACAAATACCATATGATTTCACTCATACGTGGGATTTAAGATACAAAACAAATGAGCAAAGGGGTTGAGGGAGAGAGCGAGAGACCAAGAAACAGCCTCTTCACTCTAGAGAACGCACTGCTGGTCACCAGAGGGGAGGTGGGGGGGGCGGTTGGGGGAACAGGTGATAAGGATGCAGGAGGCTCCTGTGAGGACCCCCCGGAGGTGAAGCACTAAACAGCACACCTGAAACTAACACGACTTTCCATTAGTAAACACTGTGTTTACTAATGGAAATTTTAAAACTTAAAAAAAAAAAAAAAAGGTACATTGGTTGGAAGGTTAAAAAAAAACCTAACAAATGAAAATGAACTACTGATTCCCACAAAACCTGGAAGCATCTCAAAGACATTACGCTTTAAATACAAAAGGCAGACTCAGAGGTTCCATTCAGGTGTACAATCCAGTTATAGGACATCCTCAAGGCAAACTGGTGACAGAGAACAAAGGGGTAGTTGCCAGGGGTTAGGGCCGGGGAGAGGGTACGGCCGCAAAGGGACAGCACCAGGGAGAAGGGGGTGACGGAGACAGCGCCGCACCCTGATTGTGGTCGCGGCCACTAGAGTCTAGAGGCTAAAATTCACAAAACTATACCATAAAATCGATTTTACCCTGTTAACTTTAAAAATAAATGACATTTTAAAATTTCTAGTTTACATTTTAAATTTAAATTTTAAATTAATTTAAAAAATAAAATGAAAACCAAAACGCTCCAGGCTGGATGCAACATTAGGATCGGGGGATGCTCCGACCTCCTCCTCTTCAGGGGGTCCCCCCACTCCACACCTCCAGGGCGGGAACAGACTGTCAGGAGCGCTGCTCCCACGGCAGGGTTGGTCCCAGACCCTCTCCATTCCAGGTTAAGAGCGAGGGCTCCTGTGGTGCCCTACAGTATAGGCTAGGAGAACCTCACACTGGCCGGAGGAGACGGGGAAGACTTCCCAGCCCCAGGGCTCCCTCCACGGCCGGCCCATCCAGTCACCTGCTGGATCACGGGGCTGGGGTGACAGACACCCTCAGGTCCCCCCACTGCTCCGCATCCAAGCCTTCTCCACTCTGTCTGGTACCCTGGCGCCTTTGGGAGGCCATTTCTGTGGCCCTGGGGCGGACACCCTTCCTTTTGGGAGCTGTAATCAAGAGTGGATGTGTCTCTATGGACGCAGGCGCTCAGGGCCAAGTCCAACACTCCAACAGGCAGAAATTCTTTTCTGGCCTTTCCTAGGCAGGAGTCTGCCACTGGCGACACTGAGCCAACCACCATGTCAGCTCCTGAACACCGACCTCGTCCCCGAATCCACACATGGGGGACCTGCTCTCAGAGCCACCCCACCACCGCCTCCCCCCACCGCCCCGCTCTGCATCATTACTGCCCAGAGAGGTTCCTTCTCACCCATGTACCTGAGTCTTGCCCTCCAGCCTTCTGGAAGTCCCAGAGCACTTTCCCATGATCCCACCTCACCCTGGCCAGCGCTCTCCAACTTGGCCTCCCGTCTTTTCTGTTTCTCCCCCTAATTTCAGGGGTGTCCTGAAGATGATGCTGCAGGGTGAGGGAGGGCCCCAAAAATGCACCCCGCCATGATCCTAATCTTGAAACACTATATAGAATAGGTTCTGACCAAAAATGTTCTATAACAACAGACTGCCTAAACAAGAGACCCCAAACCTGCTATTCAACGCTTTCAGCCAACGGACCCAAAGCGGCCAGTTTCCCTTCTACCAAACTGCTCCCTGACACATGTGACGTCTAAGCTTGACTCTGCAGAGCCCTGGGCTCGGGACAGAGCCTCTGCAACTTCTTCAGGGCTGAGAAACCACACAGGCAGAAATGTGCATCCCCCCACAGGCAGCCTACAGCTCTCATGTTTAATATGTTGGCGTTCCACATAATATTCCGTTTGACAAATGAGGTCTTAACTTTTTTTTTAAGATTTTATTTATTTTAGAGAGCAAGCAAAAGCACCAGCCAGGAGTGGGCGGCGGGCCAAGGCAGAGGAAGAAGCAGACTTCCCGTTAAGCAGGGAGCCCGACTGGGGCTCGATCCCAGGACCCCGGGATCATGACACCTCAAATTTTTCTTTTAAAAAATTAAGGCCTTGGGGCACCTGGAAGGCTTGATCAGTTAAGCAACTGCCTTCAGTTTGGGTCATGATCTTGGGGTCCTGGGATCGAGCCCCACACCAGGCTCCCTGCTCAGTGGGGAGTCTGCTTCTCTCTCCCTCTTTGCCCTTCCCTTCTGCCCGTGGTCGCTCTCAAACTAAAAAAATAAAAATAAAAATTTGAAAGTCACTGACCTACATGAAGTACTGTGTTGCAACCATTCAAATGCACTGTGGTTTATTCACTGTCTGTTCTGAAGATAGCAGGGATTTGGGGGGTCTGCACCACTACTTACGTAATTACTACCTGAAAACTCCCTCAGTCCCTTTATCTATCCAAAGTCTTCTCTTACCTTCTCCTTCAAATAGCACTTCCTAAACATCCAGGAAGAACACTGCCTGGGGGAGGCTCTTGGCTAGGCACCCTTTAATTCTGGAGAAAGTCTTCTCAATACAGCCAACGTCTCCTTCCATTTATTTTTCCTTTTTCAATATGTGGTTACTCTGATGGCTATCGAAAGGAAAGTCAAAGCACCATTACATCTGAGAACGCAGGTTCCTGCCCTCAGACTCTGAGCGCAACACTTTGAAAAGTTACCTGAGTTCAGGAAACACACAGACTCTACCTATTTGACCTACTTCTCAGCTCCTAAGAGCTTACCAGCTTATAGGAAATCAGGCTACTGACTGGACCACAGGTAAATTGGATACTTTCCTACATTTTCAAAAAAAAAAAAACTGAAAAAGGAGAAAGAACAGTAGCCATGGAGCCCCATAGAAAATTACCTCTAATGGTCACCTTGCTCGTAGCAATCACCACATTGTGAGTCCAAATCAAAGGCTCTTCTATGACTAAGCTCCAAAATAATATGTCATCTTAACAATTTATTTGCTTGCAATAATTGTGCCAAAAAAGAAAACTATTTTTCTCCAGGCTAAAATGAGCCAAGTTGCTTTTATTTCTTCCCATCTTTTTTCTGATCAGGATGATACTCAGAAGTAACCAATTACATTCGGATCACCGCTCAAAAATGAACAGATTTTTTTTTTTTAACTCAAATGTGTTTATCCATTCCACTTCCTGAAATATCAGCCATGATCTCTTTCTTAAAATGTTTCAAGTTACTCTCAAAAAGGTGTACAAAAGGTCCCTCATTTCATATTTCTGTATCTTTCCATTCCCCCTCTAGCCACTATAAAGATAAAAGAAAATCCAATTTTAAAACAGGGACATTATATTTGATACTGAATGATTAAGATAACCAAGGGTCTCTAAAGGGGTATTTCACCATAAGATCTTGCTGCAAGGTGACAGGCTGTTCCTGAATTCAACAGGCTTGAAGACAGAGCGGGTGTCCTCCCTGGTGACAGACTGTGGCCTCTTCCAATGGGGAGAGGGACAGCCCTCTGGCATGGCTGCATTTGGACTCAAACTTGATCCTGGCGGTGCCTTGGTTTGCCTGGGTTTGCCCGGGGCACTCAGTAGGTCCTTTCAATGTGGAAACTTCAATGAATTTGGAAATTTTTCTTGTGTTGCTTCTTTGACAAGTTCCTATTTATTGTTTCTCTTTCAGAACTCATCAGATGTTGACCTTCCTAGAGAAGCAAATCTGAGAATCAGTCTTTTCTCCCTAATTTTTGGCTCCTTTCTTTTTCCCGAGAATTTTCAACCTTTCTACTTTTAGTTTGATTGTCATTTTTAATCTTGGAGCGTTCTCTGATGATTTCTCTCTCGTAGCCTCCTGTTCCTAGTTGAGGAAGTAGTGTCTTAATTTTCTAGGGGTTTGGGGGTTGTTTTTTCAGGTTTCTTTCTCATCTCTGCTGTGTCTGTTTTCCTCAGCTTCCTCCTTCCCTTTATTTTGGTAGCTATTACATTGGACAGTTTCCTTGAACATCTCTATGTTTGGGGCCGCCTGTCCTCATTTCAGAAGGAGGAAGTCAAAAGCTGACTGGAAATGCTCTGTGTGGGGGTGGGGCCGGTCGCCAGGAAGGCCCCACTGCCAGGGAGCCTTGCTGCAGACTGAGGAGGATGCAAAGTGACCTTCTAGCTGCAGAAACCCAATGTCAAGGCCTAAAGATGTTTTCTCTGGGACCATCCAGTTTCTCCAGAGAAAAATCTCACTATCAATACTCCAGAAACAGGAGGGGGAGCTCTAGAGCCCCACTGGTTAAGTAAGAAGACTTCTACTTCGAACATTTTTTTTTTAAATTTTTACTTTTTGAGAGAGCGCACGTGTGCATCTTATGGAGGGGGGCAGAGGCAGAGAAAGAGAGAGAATGTCAAGCAGACTTCCTGCTGAGGCACAGAGCCAGATGGGGGTCTCGATCTCAGGACCCTGAGATGATGATCTGAGCTGAAATCAGGAGTCAGACGTCCACCCACTAAGCCACCCAGGCGCCCCTAACTCATGAACTTTATAAAAACTGGGGTGCCTTCCCCTGCTTTTGCAACAGCTGGTACCTCCGCGTCTCGAGTCTGTCCAGGGATTTCCCACATCAGTCAACTCACCTGTCACCTGAAGTTGCCTCTCTGATTAAGGCCATCAATACATGCACGCATTCCAACTTCTAAAAAGTCATTGAAATCCTTTTACTGACTCTTTCCTCTCCTGTTCTTTGCCTTAACGGTTATCCCAGGGAAGCTTCAGGAGAGAGGGAGAGATAAATACATACAGCCAATCCACCAGGTTTCAGGACCGTTCCCTAAGCCTGAGAAAATTCTATAGGATTCTCTGAACTGATCTTAGTGATGCTAAAATGAACAGAGGAGAAGCCGTTCCTCTCCTGAAATATGAGTCTGGAAGTACTGTTATATTAAACAGCACAAACAAAGCTCTTTGACTGATGTGCTAGTTTTCCCACTTACCGCAGGCCGGCCACACATAGTTCTCTTTATTGGGCTGTGTCAAAAACCCCTGTAGTGACTCACTGCGTGTCATGATGATCTGTTTGTATTTGACCCCTGCCACAGGTTGTCAGACAAGAACCAGACTGACCACCTCCACCACGCTGTGCTACCGAAGAGAGCAGCTCTCGTGCCCAAGACCTGGTATCCTAACGCCAGGACACCACTCCCTTCAGAAACCGTAAAGAGGGTTTGAGTCTTCCACACACCTTCCTAAGAAGCCACGTCCCCACCAACTTGACTATGGAAGAGCAGTCATGACATTGTGGCTTAACATCCCATGGCCCACTGCTGAAATGTGTGTCCTCTTGGAAGAAAGGGATGGAGATCAGAATTACAAGCATCCTGGTGAAATGTGGCAACAATTGATACCTTCTTCTACCACGATTAGTTACAAACCCAGCATTCAACAGAAGGCAGTGCAGAGTTATTCCACAATGTGAAGACAGACCCTCTGGTTGAGGACTTCAACAACAAAAGGGACCGTATGCTTGAGATTCAGGAGTGATGAAAGGCCAAGAACCAGAAGGACAAAGGCTTCACTGACAGCAGTGAAATTAAAACGTCATCTTTGCATAGCCCTGTGAGAGCACTGGTAAAGGTTAATTATCATCGGGTGTCCATATCAGCAGGAAGATTAGAAGGGAATTTAAAAGGGAGTAATCGGGTTGCCTGGGTGGCTCAATTGGTTAAGCAGCTGCCTTCAGCTCAGGTCATGATCTCAGGGTCCTAGGATCAAGTCCCACATGGGACTCCTTGCTCACCAGGGAGGCTGCTTCTCCCTCTGCCTGCTCTCCCTGCCACATCCCCTGCTTATACTCTCGCGCGCGCTCTCTGACAAACACATAAGATCATTAAAAAATAAATAAATAAAAGGGAGTAATCTCCTTAGCAGGCAATTCATGGTTATGGTACCTTCCTGGGAAGCACCAAAACTCATCCGGCATTTCCATACCCATCCCACCAGCTTGCTGACATTCTATTCCTGGCATCTCTCTTCCACTGTGAACTCTTTACTTGCTTGATACTTTGCTTCCTGAATAAAAATGGAGAAGTAATTGGACCCAAGACCTAGTTTAGCAATAAAAGGGACAAGGTCTACAGCTGGATTGGATATTGACCAGAACGAGCCAGGAACCGAGATGGAGGTTTCTAATATTTGGGCAACTGGATACATGGTGGTGCCAGTCCCTGGACAGTATAACTGGAATAGAACAGACTCATGGAGGGAGAGCTGGATTCTGGACAGGACAATTCTGAGGTGTCTTTAAGAAATGCAAGAGGAGAGGGGTGCCTGGGTGGCTCAGTGGGTTAAAGCCTCTGCCTTTGGCTCAGCTCATGATCCCAGGGTCATGGGATCGAGCCCCGCATCAGGTTCTCTGCTTAGCGGGGAGCCTGCTTCCCTTCCTCTCTCTGCCTGCCTCTCTGCCTAATAAATAAATAAAATCTTCAAAAAAAAAAAAAAAGAAATTCAAGAGGAGAGGTCAAGTAGGTAGCAGGGAAAATGGTCAAACTTTGCAGTCAGGGAAGAAGTCTAAGCCCAAAATACAAATTCTGGATTGCCTGTGTATAGTTATGAATGTAAGGAGATTACCCAAGGGGAAAGTAAAGAGTGAAAGAACTCCGAACTTTACAGACTAGAATAGGAGGGTCTACTTCTCTATGAAACCATAGGAAAACGCCACTTTGTAGACCAAAATGGTGGACTACCAGCAATTTCTATATGGTCCAATCCAATATAAAGAATAGCCAGAGAGCGTAAGATTGGGAGAGTAGGATGTATTCTGTAAGCCAAAAAATTTAAAAGAGATGATGATGATGGTCAGTGGCAACAATATTCCTGAGAAATTTGGGAGGAAAACTAAAAACATCCAATCACATTTGGAGAGCATGATCACCAGTTCTTTTGACAAGACTTACTCTCATAGAAAGACTGGGGCTGGAAGTCCTTTTAAGATGTGAGAGTGCTGAGAAATTTGGGGTATGGGTAGCAAGTGAGTGAGCTATTCTTCTCAAGATCAAACAAGATAATATATCTAAAGAGATTAGAAGGGTGCCTGGCTCATTTAAAGGACTTGATAAATGGGTTAAGTGATTAAGTGTTTTTTTTTTTTCAACGTGACTAGTAAGATTACTGGTCGCTCTAAACCTCCCACGGCACTTTAAACAAAGCTTTGTACTTAGCTGGTACTCAATAAATATTTTGGATGTGATCACTGTTAAGTAGGAACAAAGGGATGCTAAATCATTCTATTCTACATAATTTGCAATTAAAAGTAGCTATAAATTCTTGGCGAACCAGATGTCCTATTTTCCCTTCGTAAAAATATAAGCTAATCTAAATAGGATTCTGTATTCTTCATTCCTTTATGCTATGAATTAACAAAATCATCATTAGAATATCACTAGATTATTACATGATGAAACTACTCCCCTACACAGACACACACACACACACACACACACACACACACACACAAAGGAAATTTGGCCTAAAAGGGAAACTGGTTATATTTTGTGACATCGTTCAAGGTTGTGAGATTGAATGATGATGCCACTGAGCGTCTCCAGCATCTGCAAATGAAGCTGATCTTGGGATCAGGAGCTGCTCTTTGCTGTGATCAAAGAAAGAATGTGAGCTTCTGGAATATTCCAGAAAATACACCAGCCACAGGTTAGGTGTTCCTTTGGTTTATTATTCATAGTAATCAATGCTTCTCCTATTCACAGGTATAATTTTGCAGCTTGAAGGATTCCATATCTAGCCACCATGCAGAGTGAAAGGTAAAGGAACTGCAGAACACCAAGACAGGGGTGGGCTCCTGTACGGTCTTCATTTACTTCCCTCTCGGGCAAACCCAGGGTGATTTACACTTTCGGCATTACCTGGAACCGTCTTTGCCCAGCTACCACTTTCCCTATCAGGCAGACCTCCTCTTCCACATACCTTCTCTCTGCCAAATACACATACATTCATTCTAGAAGGCCTAACTATTCTGGGTCCCCCAAAATAAGAGTTGCCCCTTCATCTGAATTCCTAGCACTCTTTGTCCATAATTCAATTTCAGCGTATAATACACTAGGTTGTAATTACGTGTTCTACGGTCTTTCCCCAGCTCTACCTTCCAGGGGGACAATGAAGGTAGCAAAGCTGAGATCTGGGACACACTGGGCTTACTCCATCCTAAACACCTGGCACATAACCGATAACAAATGGCTGTTGGATGGATGGTATTTTTCTAACCAATTCAGTAACCTGATTTAATGCATCAGATTAGAAGGGAAACAAGCCAGGGGTGGTAGCTTTTTTTTTCCCTGTGGCTGCTAGAACAAATTACCACAAATTTAGAGGTTTAAAAATGCCACAGATTTAAGCTCTTACAAATCTGGATACCAGAAGTCTAAAATGAGTCTGCAGAGCTGCATTCCTTCTGGAAAAATCAGTTTTATCCACTCTTTTGCCTCCTAGAGGCTGCCTGCAGTCCTTGGCTTGGGGTCTCTTCATAAACCAGCAAGGGCAGCGTCTTTGGAACCTCTGACTCTCCTGCCCACCTCTCATAAGGACCTCTGTGATGATTCTGGGCCCCCCTGATAATCCAGGGCAAGCTCCCATCTGGAGATCCCTAGCTGATCCCATTGGCAAAACGCCTTTTACAGTATGAAGTGACACCTGGCCAGTGACACCATGAAGTGACACCATCTTTGAGGGGCTGTTATTCAGCTGAACACAGGTCCACGGACAGCGGCAAAAAGCAACTGCCAGGGACCTAAAAGCAAAGGACGAAACAGAAAAAGGTGGAAAGTCAGGGACAACTCAACAATCAACCTGTGTCCTCTGAAGCAACCTGTGTGTCCTCTGAAATGGGCATAAATTAGCTCTGTGCTCCCTCGAGGACCTCTGGGTGGAGGCCAGCGACTTCTTGTCTCAGGGTCCAATATCACCAGCAATTCAAAATAAAGACTTGGAGTCATGAGAAAAAAAAAGTTCATTTGATTCTGTAAGGTTTAAGAAAAAGCATGTGGGACCATGAAAGTATCTCAATTAAATGATCCTGAATTTTCAAAGGAAAGACTCAGAGGGGGAACCTTGAGTTCCCTGAAAATTTTACTTATATGGAAAATCTTCCCTGATGCCAAAGGAGATTTATGTTTTGTTACGGACTTAATGGTTGGGTCCCTCCAAAATTCCTATGTTGAAATCCTGCCTCTTCTTGGGATGGGATTAGGATGTGAGGCTTTGGGGGATGATTAGGTCATAAGGGTGAAATCCTCAAGAACTGGATGAGTGTCCTTTTTTTAAAAAGACCTCAGAGAGCTCCCCTGCCCTCTCTGCCAGGAAAGGAAACAATGAGAAAATGGCTGTTTGCAACCTGGGAAAGGGCTCTTACCAAACCTGGCTGTGCAGTGCTCGGAGCCTAGACTTCCAGCATTCGCAACTGGGAGAAAGAGATTTCTGGGGTTGAAAAGCCACCCCCCATCTATGGTGTTGTTACAGCAGTCCAAACGGACTTAGACACTGTTTACCAGGGAACTGTATTTCTGCCCAGCATAACTGCACTTACATACCCAAATAAATGTTAACTCTCCAAGCAGGCACCCTGGGAGCACAGTAGATTTCAACAAATAATTCCTGCCTGGAACTCTGAGGAAATCTCGCTTTAAGAAGTTACTTTAGAACGAATATATAAACCACATCATCATCAGCCTCGTCATTTCATTAACATATCTCACGTTTCAACTGGAATTAGCAATAAGTGGAGTTATTAAGATAGGCAACCAACGATTGGGCTTGGCTCCACGTGACTTCTGGACATTAAAAAAAATCAAATATCATTTATCCTGATAAAAGTCAAAAGAGTGAGCCACAAGATCTGGATATGGCTCTAAAATAGGAAAGTCAAAATAAATAAGTAAATAAAAGTGGGAGTTATCACTGAATGAAGAGGTTAATCTTTCCAGACCACCTCTTTGAACAGGACCACACTCTTTGGATGTGTAAGTGACAGTATGGTTGACTGCTTAACAGGACTCTGGCTCTGGTCAATTAGTCACCACTTGTCTCTATTATTCACTGCATGTCACATGGAAAGAACACTTAAAAGCATGCAAGCGAAATTCTACGTCTGGTCCGTATTGATGCCTGTATCTCACGTGCATTACAAACTCCTATTCGTATTAATGCTGACATTGCAAGTCTTTCGTATCTGGATGCCAAACCTTGGAGACGTAGATCTTTCCCCCACTTTCCTTCCATGGACGGTGGGGACTCGATTTCATGTTTCAAGTTCCCACCCTACAGACCTGGGAATCCAGATGATCTACAGTCAACTGTGAAGGATTTATTTCACAATCAAATACACATGGCTTCACAAACACACACTCACTCCATATGGGCTGTCCAGAACGGCTACACAAATGTACTTTCCTCCCAGCCATATATTTTTCAAGCTGCTGACAACAGAGCCCCATTAGCAACTTCATAGGTAAAGCTGGGCTCTATCACTGGCCTTGATATATGGCACTCTTGGTGGTCACTAGGCCCCATTCATACCCATGACATCATTGTTTCCATAGAAACAACATCACTACATTTTCAAACGGGGAACAACGACATGGGATTCTGAAAGAAAACAAAACCCGAACAATGCAATTGGAATATGTGAGCTATTAGTTAGCATGCTTTTTAAAGGGTGTCTTAGTTTCTCTGGAGGAGGAAAAAAAAAAACCTATACAATCACAAAGTACAGATTTTAAAAATTACAAATAAATGGAGAAGAAATGCAAGTAGGATAAACAACTGGCAAATTTCTTTTGGAAAGATAATCCACTTTACTTTGCCAAGTTAGATTTAAGAAATTTAACTTTTCTTAAAATAAGCCCTGCAACCCCATAATGCAGGCATATTAATGCTTGAATGCTTTTAAAAACATTTTAAAGTTTTCTCATGCTTTTTGACTTAATGTGGTATCCTGAGTTAATATAATTGAAGGTAAATTTTAATAATTTTTTTGGCAGTTCCACTAAGAAAAATAATTCACCTGTGGTCAAATTCCACAAAAAAAATATAAGAAGCAAGCCACAATCATGTGAACACTGAACAATGAAACTGTATTTATGAAACCGGACACAAAGGCAGAGTCAAACCACTACACAAAATTTGAACAGAACCTTTTCAAAAGCAAACTCAAAAATGAAAAATTCATGGAGAGGAAAATCAGGCACTAACTAGTACCATCCTCTGATTCTTTATATAAACATAAGAGACTTCCTCGGTATTGCTAGAAACGGCCCACTGTGTTTAGGGAGAGAAACCAGCATTCTTTTGAGGGTCTATAATTAATAGTCTGACTTACAACTCCAGAAACATCTTAGGAATGCCTTTCTGGATGTGGGACAGTCTTTTCAAAGACTGAAAATGTTGCCCAAATCAGTCACCCAAAAGCAATGTAACTCAGATGAGATGAAAAGTGCACAGGGTATATTCTCGGAGAGAGACCATGTGTGTGCAAACACGGGAGCTCTCTGCCCCCAGATAATGACGAGCATAACCAAACAGCCCTACCGGAGGTCACAGGTTGTCTCGTCTCCCTGAGCCGGGAAGGGTGGCAATGGCTGAGCAGTGGCAAGTACGAAACTAGTTTCCAAGCCGAGGTGAAGGGTCTTAATGGACTCAACCATGCATCATCCTACGAACGCTGCCATGAACCCCCACCTCAACACCTGCCAACCCACGGCCATTCCTTCCTTACTGACCCATGTCAAACCCGCTAGGCTCATTAAGCACGTAAACTGCACTGTTTATCACAGACTCATTTACTCATCCTAGTGGTGGACTTGTTTGGGGCCACCCTCTCCCTCTGTGAAACTCCCAGGCAGGAAGTGGCACAAAAAATCCCAACAGCACAGAGCCACCAGCACCACCTCTCAGAACATGACCCATCCTGCAGTGGGTCGGACAGGCGTGATTGCCAAGATTTCCATCATAGACCTTAAGGGCTTGGCCTGACAAATATCTAGAGCCAAGAGTTGAGCCCCACATGGGATATAAGACACAAGGAACTGCCAAAGACCACTCGGGTCCAACTGGGAGATGAACCCAGGTAGGAGAGACGTGAGGGACACAGAGGTAGATTCAGTGGGAGAAAAAGCTCACAGGTAGTTTGGGAGGGTGGGAGCTGCACCAGTCCTGTTCTATCGGGTGCCCCCCACCTCACCCCATCACCACCTCCCACTCAGAGGCCTGTAGCCAATACAGGGGTCAGGAGTGACCGTTCCACAAGCAAGGTGGATGAAACCTTACTAAGACCCGGTTCCACTGTCACAGGGCTCACAGACGAGGAAAGCTAGGTGTCCAATAATTCTAATTCAGGGTTACAAATGCTGTGGGATGAAGTGGAAGGGCAACGAGGGCTTTGCCAGGGAGACAAGGTACGAGGGGAAGAGGGGGGCTCTGGGAGACTGGGCGGCAAGAGCACACACAGATACCAACTCTCGGCATTCAGGAAACACAAATGGCCCCGTGCATTTGGAGGAAGCGAGCTGAGGGATGCAGTTAGAAATGAGGCTCACCACTGAGCCAGGGGACAGTTCATGGCCCATTTTCTAAACAACCAAAACAAAGCAGGGCTCTGGTAGAGCATACGATTCTTAACCTTGGGCCTGTGAGTTCAAGCCCCACGTTGGAGTATGGAGCTTACTTGAAAAACAAAACAAAACAAAGCAATAAATGTGGTACATCTGATTAATGGAGGTACTTCAAGGGGGAAATGTCCTCTCTGAAATTTGGATTAAAAAAAGAAACATCTGGGGCGCTTGGGTGGCTCAGTGGGTTAAAGCCTCTGCCTTCCGCTCAGGCCATGGTCCCAGGGTCCTGGGATCGAGCCCCTCATCGGGCCCTCCGCTCTGCAGGGAGCCTGCTTCCTCCTCTCTCTCTCTGCCTGCCTCTCTGGCTACTTGTGATCTCTGTCAAATAAATAAATAAAATCTTAAAAAAAAAAAAGAAACATCTATGTCCAGCAGAGAAAATATGAAGAGAGAAATGGCTACATGAGGCCCAGCAGCCATGGGCTGCCATCACCATGATCCACAGCGCTAAGATGGCCATCTAAGCCTCGGATCCTACACAAGCCGATGGCCACCTCCCCTCTGCGGTGGCCCCCACCCCACTCTCACTACAGGTGATGTTGCCTTCGACTGTTTTTATGTGTGTGCCAGATTTGAACCTGGTGCTCTCACTGCCCAGGAGCTATCTCCCAGCAGCACTTACTCAGTCACATACCCACGTGAACATAGACCCACTGGCCTCCCCTGGCCTCCCAATGGGTCCTCACCCTGGCTTTTGGCAAGTTCTGCCCAGAGCTCCCTTTTTAAATACTCCTCCAACCAGAAGGTTCTGCGGCATCTGTCATAGGTTCAAGGCCTGAATGTGGGAAACTACGCGATAAGCTAAGTGTTTATCATCTTTGATGCCCCACTCCAAACCCTGCTGGGCCTCCACCTCCCACCGTTCCCCTCTAACACCCGAGCTTTCTGACTGACCCTAATCTCACCTAGAATTATCTGAAGCAAGGGGAGAACACCATAGAAGTAGAAGGTGCTGGGGAAGTGTTAAATCATGGACAGGCCTGGAATCATTAAAAGCATCTAAAACAAGTGGTTTTCTAAATTCATGAGGAACTGTAGGTATTTGGCCCCAGCTGTCGGGGTCAAATAGCCGAAATCCCCAACTCAGACCCAACACATGCAGAACCCTAAGATCCATGAGAAATGACTTTTGCATCATCAACCACTCTGTTAAGATTTTATTTATTTTTTTGACTCTGGGATCATGACCTGAGCCTAAGGCAGACGCTTAACCGACTGAGCCACCCAGGCACCCCAACCACTCTAGGAGACGAGACACACTGCTACTCCATATAACAAGCCATACAATGTGTGTGGCATGTGTGAAAGGAGAAAAAAAAGCAGAGAGGCAAAGGATAAAGTGTGGCACAGTAAGATGAGCGAAGCTGGCGCGATGAGATGGTTATTTACATGGTCCGGTCAGAAATGAAACAGGACATTAAACAGTGTCCATGCCAGTGTAGCTGTCTGGCCAACAAGCGAAAATCCCAAGGACTCACAGGAGTTAGGAAATAATAAAGACTAGGGCACCTGGGTGGTGCAGTCAGTTAAGCGTCCAAATCTTGATTTCGGCACAGGTCAAGATCTGAGGGACGTGAGATCGAGCCCCGTGTTGGGGTCTGTGCTGGGTGTGGGGCATGCTTAGGGCTCTCTCTCTCTCTCTGCCCCTCCCCATCCCCCTCTCTTAAAAAAAAAAATAATTAAATACCTACCTACCTAGCTAGCTGCCTTTTGGAAGGGGAGCAAAATCCACTGGAAGATTAAGGTCCATCCAGAAGCCAAAGTCAGGGAAGAAGCTGCAGGGATGTTTGGTGACACATCAGAAGACAAAGGAGCCACACCAGCACCCCGACGCTCCCCCAGGGCAGGACTACGTGTATGGTAAACGCTGTTTTCCCAGTCTCATCTCTCTTCTGACTTACTCAATTCTTACTTACCTTATTCCAACCATGAGAGTAAAGGCTCTTGCTCACCCAGAAAATAATCAATGGGCACAGTTTGGATTTCCACGTTTCTCTTGCATGTGAGACAATAGTCATGCATCAAGTTTATGACACTGCAGAGATCACTCCCCAAAGGATCCATCTGACCTGCTCATCCTACAGCCACAATTACAGCTCTCACCTTGCCTAGATGGCCACCCTGATCAGCACCTTCCACACAGCAATGGAAGGTCATGGAAAGAGGAAATCAGAAAATGTGGATAGCTCAGAGCAATTCATTATCTTTCGCAAACGACTCACACCTGAAATCCCTCTTAGGCCAGCCACCATGGTGTCTCAGCACGAAACAGGAAAAGGAGCTGAAGGAGAAGAGAGAACAGCTTGGGGAAGGGTCTGGGGTGCTGCCTTCAGTCTGGGCCAAGGCCAGCTGGAACAGGCAAGCACAGAAAAGATGCAGATCCCAGCTTCCTGAGGATGAGCCATTGTAATTAAAAGAGGTGGAGGGGGAAAGTAGCCAATCTATAGCTCAAACTCTGGAAGCTACCTCAAATACTAAAAGGCTCTTCAAGGTCATCTTGAGCCCTTCCCAGTTACTTGAGAACAGCCTGACGGATGCTAATTAACCCTCCGGATTCCGCAGCCCCAAAGGAGATGTAAATGTGTTTAACTGATGAGCACGTTCAATCTGTACTATTCCTGGAGCTCAAACAGCTTTTTAAAGGGCCTTCTGAAGAAAGCATCCTGACAGCATCAGGGACTGTCCTGACTTAAATGGACCACAGAGAGCCTCTCTGGAGAGGATGCAGCAAGAGTGGACAGAACATGGACTTGGAGAAAGGTCTGGATCCAAATCCCGGATTGGGCATCGACCAGCTATGTGAGAGGGAGATCTACCTCAGGTTCTTGACCTGGACAAGGAGATTGCCACCACCCACACCACAGACTGTGCTGGCAAAATGCACCCACCCTATTCCCAGCTGGCAGTGGGCTCTAGTTAAAATCTGTAGTGCGCTGTACACTGTGGTTTGCTAGAAAGTACCGCAGTGGTTTGTAATGTAGAAGCCTCTGGCCTCACTTCCCTTCTCCTCTGTAACTACGCATCCATCCCAGCCTCTCGGGACAGGCCAGCCGCTGCAGAAAGCACATTCATGTAGGTTCCCTAGACCTCACGTTCCAGACTCTGAAATGACCAACGTGGTTGCCTTGTCCTAGCCAGCAAGGTGGGGGTGGAGCCTCACAGGGGAAGCTTCTCGTGCTCCCTCACCCACCAGTCTCCCTGCTTGGCTGTTACTCGTGTGCATTCATTTCCCCATCAGCCTCTGTCAGGGTTCTGAGTACCTTCAACTCTATCCTCATCCATGGATCTCAATAACAAGCTGCCTACCTTCCTCTTTCAAGGTCTGAAAAACAGCAAGGACGCCCAGGGTGGTCTCCCTACACTAGGAAATGTTAATGAGGGGACCCCATCAGCTTAAACAGTCAGATGATTTTCAAAATTACAAATCCTTGTTAGTGTCAGTGCAGTGTGTGGTGGGGAGGGGCATGGTACCTTTCATCTTTGCCCATTCATACACATGGTGACATGTCATTCCCAGACAGGGGCACCCTACTAAAGCCACTCTGGGTTACCAGAAATCCCAACCCTAGGAGGTCAAAAATATTCAAAATATATTCAAAATATATTTGAAATATTCAAAAATATTTTAAGACAATGACAAATATTTCATTAGAAGAAAATGGTTCTTAATATACATTTTATAGAGAGAATGGGAGAGCCAACTTGCCCCCAATCACACAGCTCCACTCTTACTTCCCCTTTCCTTCCTCAACCTCAAAGTAGCCTCAGTAGGAGCAGACATGGTCTCCCTAAGATAGGAATGGTCTCCTTGGTACAGGAGATGCCTGTTTATTTTCTGGATTCATGCATTTAAAAAAGATAAATCTTCAACTGTGTCAGCAAAAACATTTGTTAAAGACATGGCATGTTAAAGACATGGAAAAAATATTTTCCAACATATTTTTTAAGAAAGTAAGATCAGTTTGTTCATGGTAGGAAAACAAAACTTTCTCACAAGATGTCAGCCACAAAGATGGCAACATTTGCTCAGATCTCAGCATCAAAAAAGAGATGGATAACACCATTTTAGCTAGGGAATCCAGGATTAAGGGATATGCCTAAACTGTCACTTATTTTTAAATTGTTCTAAAAAAGGGCTAGTATCCAAAATCTATAAGGAATTTATCAAACTCAACACCCAAACAACAAATAATCCAGTCAAGAAATGGGCAAAAGACATGAACAGACATTTCTTCAAAGAAGACATACAGATGGCCAGCACACACATGAAAAAATACTCAACACCACCTGGCATCAGGGAAATGCAAATCAAAACCACAGTGAGAAACCACCTCACACCAGTCAGAATGGCTAAAATTAACAAGCCAGAAAATCACAAATGTTGGTGAGGATGCAGAGAAAGGGGAATCCTCCTACACTGTTGGTGGGAATGCAAGCTGGTGTAGCCACTCTGGAAAACAGTACAGAGGTTCCTCACGAAGTTAAAAATAGAGCTACCCTATGACCCAGCAATTGCACTACTGGGTGTCTACCCCAAAAACACAAATGTAGTGATCCAAGGGGCACGTAAACCCCAATGTTTATAGCAGCAATGTCCACAATAGCCAAACTGTGGAAAAAACCTAGATGTCTATCAACAGAGGAATAGAGCTGCCCCGCACAGCTGCTCTGCTCTGAAATGTTGGCAGAAACTCTGTCCTGAGGCCCATCCACACTCCACCAAGATTAAGAACACACTTATCTTATGTCAAACTACCTCTAACCTTTTTCTGGGGGGCTGGGAGGAGACTAACTTTTAGCCTGAGTCCTGAGTTTAAGGGTCAACCCTTAAAAGCAAGCTACCTCCATCAGTTAACATCTTGGAGGACAATGTGCATGGATAGAGAAAATTCCTACAGTTGTCCTCCTGGGCAAATGGGCAATGGGCTCAGGCTTGTAGGCTGGGCAGAACCTGAGTGAAAACGGGAGAACACCTCCTTGAGAACCCTAGGTGGAGCTTGGAGAGTCAGCAGGAAGGGACAGACAGAGCCTGGGATTGGACTCCTGGACTGCCGTTCAGCCGTGCGTGTGATCACAGGGAAGTTACTTCGCCCTACAAATCCTCACTTCTTCATCTGCAAAGGGCCCTGCTTATGAGGTGTCAGCATGACCACAGCTTCTTCAAGGAAGAGGTCTCCGAAAGGTCAATTCTCTCCATTCGACACACTGATCATACTATGGACCTGATCCTTTGGTGCTGCTTGGCTGAATATTCACACACATGGGATTATCTGATTAGCCCTAGAGTCTCCAATCTGTAAATTTCAGTAGGGCGGGGACTGTGCTTTTTTTTTTCTGCCCCAAACTCCCAACACAATACACAACACGTAGTAAGTTTCAAATTAACACGTGTTGACAATTGAATAAATGATTAATTGAGCTCCTGAATATGAAAATAATCTATAAAATAAGCAGCACAATGGAAATGTTTGTGATTGTGACTTGGTGTGGATGATGACATGAGAATTAATCCTCTTAGCTGCTGGAAACCATTCTGCTTTCATTTAAGGAACAAAATTGCTGCATTTGAAGGACACCGTAAGGAGAGGGTCTCTGACAAGCTATCCCATGGTGCCCTATTTCAGGATTCTCTTCAGGACCATGCCAAAATACCCAGCTCATCGGCGTTCTGAAGCAGTCCTGCTTTATTCTGATCCATCACTGGTCACTGTGGGAGACTTGGTTGAGTCATCTGGGCATTTTAAAAAGCAAGCAGTCCACTGGCTAAAGCTTCTGGGCATCAGCTGTTGGACCAAAGACAATGCATTCTGGACATGGGCTAGGCTGAGAAAAGCACCCCAGGGCCCACCGACCCCCACATTTGGTCGAATCCGACTCTATACCCAGACTGCCGTGGGCATCGGGAGCCAAAGGAAACTGCAGTGGCCAGAGCCCGGGAGAGCTTGCTGCCCCATGCTGATACATTCATGGGAACAAAGGCCTTCCAAGTTGCACTGAGCTGGTCTGGAGATGGAAGGCCTTTATGCAGGTTTCCAAGGAGATGACTCAGATGCTGTTACCATAGAAACTGTTGCTACCATCTATTGTCCATCACCCCTTGACAGAAAGGCAAGGGGGGGGGGTGTGGTTTGATGGAGAAAAAAACTAGAAGAGTTGGATTTAAGTCAAGATGAAAACACGTATTGAGATGGGTCCTCCCAAAGACTTCTATGGTATAAGTAACAAAACCTCCAGTGTCCCACGGAAGTGAATTTGGGACATGAGTGTTTGTGGTGCGATGTTATTTGTGCTGGATTCGGGGTGAGTATCGTGGCACATGAAAATTACCTCTACCTATCTGTTGGGTCCTGTCATCAAGGCTCTCCACAGAAAACACTCGGGTATAAGGGTCATCAGCACAGTCCAGGCCATGACCCCTGAAGATGTAGGACCATAAGGAAACGGATGTAAGCTGTCCGTCTTTTCCCCTCTTTCCTGCTGAAAAAAAATTTTTTTTCAGGTAAAAGGGGGATATATTAGAAGTTCCTCAGAGTTTTGCTACTCATAATACTTACCATGAATAAAGTGTTCATTTCTTTTTAATCTGTTAGGGTCCGTGATCAAAGGAATGAGACTGTTGCAAAGCGAAAGCCAAGCAAAGCTTTATTTTGCGCCAAGCATCGAAAATCAAACTGACCAGTCGGGGCCATCTCTTATGAAGAGGCAACGACAACGAGGGCGACAACGACGAGGGCGATGACCCTGACGACGCAGACTCTGCTCCCCATGACACCGCTCCAACGAGGCCACTTCCCGACGACTACCCCAAGGCCTACGACCCCAACGACGCTGTTCCTGGCGGCGCCGCTGCCCACGACTATTACTCTCCCCTCACCCCCTCACAGACTAACCTTTATAGAGGTGGTTGAGCCTGGCCCACACACAGGTGGCCAATGAGATTGCAACACACAGGGAAAACTGCACAGTCATGCTCCGTCAGCAATAGGGGTAGCCAATTGAATTCCAATTCACCATAGCGAATATATGCACACCCCACTGATTGGACGTCTCCATCTGGCCTGGCCCACCCCTATATCCGGGGTTTGCAAGTAAGTTCCTCTGGGAGGGGCGGGGTCAATCTAAGTTCACAACCAAACGGCTCCCTCTGGCTAACTAGGCCCCTACACTAACAACAGAAGCTTATGGGTAAATTCGACAAGTTCCATTAATCATAAATGCATTCGGTCATGGAAGACATACTGGATTTGGCATCAAGTCTGAAAGATCAGAATTTGAAAGTCAGTCTCGTCCCTTATTATATGCATGACCTTGGGCACTTTACCTGCTGAGTCTCAATTACTGCCAGTCTACTTCACATGGTATAAAGCCTCATCAAGGAACTGTCCTCTCATGTGTCAAGTGCCATGGTGTTGGTCCCATCCATACTAGCAAAAGGCTTTTTAATTTCAATTACTCCAGACAGGACTGTTACAACTCTTTTTGTGTTATCCAACCTTTTGTTTAGAAAATAATTGGTACCTAGCCAATTACTCTGACATTAAAATTATAGGTGACAAAATGGAATAAATCCCCACAAAGCTTTCTGATTATTTTCTTATCTAGCCTTCTGATTATTTTCTACTCATCAAGCCTGACAGACCTGTCGTTTCCCCCACAGTCACTTGGGAAGCCAAATTTCAACTGGGAATAAGCTGTTGAAGTTAGAGGAGGAACGCTCTGGAAGACCATGGTTGGCCACCAGATACTGTCTTGGGGGAAAACAAGGAATCAGTATGGCAGGTACATTGTTGAACCCCGTACATTGATTTTAGGGTAACGAATGGGAGCTGGAAAAGATCTGGAGTCTAGAAGTAGAAAGGAGAGTAGAAACAATTCACTGCTGCTACCCCAATCTAGAACATCTTCATGTCTTCCACACCCTTTAGAAAGACGCCAAGTTGGAAATCCATCACCACAAGTGCTCGCCAAGCTGCCAGGTAGACCTGTGGTCCTTCAGGTCTGCTCCAGGAAGTGAGCGCCTCAAAGGAAGCATTCAGGCACACCGGATGGGGCAAAGAAAAAAATATGCAATTCAGTTCCTCCAATTCTGTACAAGTTCCTTATTTATGTTTTTCTTTCAAATAACAGTGCTGTGCATTGTTGGGACACTCTTAGATCAGGAGCACAGGTCCTGCCGTATCTGTCAGACAGGAGGGATTAAGAAAGAAAGAAGCAAGAGGAGCAAATGTCTGTCCAATCATGGACTGGTGGCACTGGCTAATCCTACATGCCAGGAGGGAAGGCCCCAGGACAAGACAGAACATGCTAGGTTTTCTAGATCTTGGGTGTAGGTCCCTCTTGATTACGATCAGGAACCCAACGCCAAGTCAAGACCACACTATCAAAAAGGGGTCACTGAAGGACAGAGGCCAAAGGAACTAACGCGCTCAGTTCCAGCAGGTAAGACTCACCCTTTGCTTTAGCTTTAAACAGGATTCCCATAAAAAATCTTCAGAGCTTTAAAAATCTGACTCCCACAGTTTGCCCACCCTAATAATGAACGGTATTTCTCCTCAACCGGAGCTTCACCAAGGCAGATCTCTCCAATGAGAACAAACTGGTCAAGCTCTCCCCAGATCTCCCCTCTACACACTACAATGTGGAGAGACCTAGAAAGTACCTGACATAGCATTGTTCTCCTGGCTTCTCCTCTTAGAGTTAAAAAGACTGAGGCCCAGAGAGCCGGTGAGTGACTTGTCCCAGGGTCAAGAGCCACATGGGGACAGAGCCCAGGCCAGAATCAAATTCTCTTGCCACTCATCGCAGGACTGCTTCCAACACCTTACACCGTCTCAACACATGGCCATCTTAGTCCCATGCATACTAACTTTATCTACGCTAGACTAAAATCTCTGACAGCAAGAACCATATCTTTTACTAGTAACTTTCAGTCCCCATGCTTGAACACCCAGCACCAAGCTAGGGTTTCTAGGAGGAATGTGGAAATGTTTCCTGATCAACTCCCACTTCACTTTTTATTAATGATCTGGGTGTGCTCTGCTAGCAGCACCAAATGCCCATCTCCACTGTGGCATTCATCACTCCAGACTGTCCTTGTGCACAGACTTGTCTTTCTCTTGACTGGACTATGACATCTTTAAAGACAAGACTGGATGGTGTGTTACTTCCTTTATGGATCTCAATGCCCAAGACCTATCAGGGACTAAAAAAGTATATATTAAATTTTAAAAATGGATTCTAAAGCGAGTCTCAACCCACCCACACACATCACAGAAATTTGGCTATTTCTGGGGCAGGAATTATCACTCTACCCTCCCCTGAAATAATTTCTTTTCTTGGTTCCCAACTCTTGATTCTTTGGGAAGAATTCTAGCCACAAGGGCATCTGGCCTGCCATCTTTAAGAGGAGTCACAGCGACCAAGAACATCTTTACTCCCTGAATGTTTTAATGTTGTATAAATAAAATGTATTAACAGAGCTAGTTTTCAAAGCTAGGTGTGATCTTTTAAAATCTTAATATTTAAAGAAACCATTATCATCTGGCAGCCCGTTAAAATAGCCCATCTGAGACTACAAAGGAAAGATTACCAATTCCACTGCCCAACTCCATTACCAGAAAGAAGTGACACTTGACTTACTCTAATGACACTCAGACACACTCAAAAAGCAAGTCAGTATCTGGACCCAAACAGATGCTCTCAATCTGATCCATTTCTTTACTGAACTTGATCTGTTTGGCAGGATGTGAACATGTCTCACTCACAATGCAAGGTTGAAAAAGTAATGGCTGATGGACATCTAGGCTGTTTCCAGTTTGGGTCACTGTGGTAAAGCTCCCATGAATGTACATTGGACATGCACTTGCATTTCTCCTGGGGAAATGCCTAGGGGTAGAAAGGCTGGACCACATGGTAGGTGTATGTTTAACATTTTAAGGAACTGCACAGCCATTTTCCAAAGTGGCTGTACCTCTTCCCATCCCCACCAGCAGCGTGTGAGGGTTCCAGAACTTCCACAGCCTCACCAACACTTGGCAGCAACCATCTTTCCGATTCTGGCCACCCTTACGTGAAGTGGTGGCATCTCCTTTTGTTTTAACCTGCATTTTCCAAAGGACTAATGATGCTGAACATCTTGTCACGGTCTTGTCATCTTTTTTGGTTTAATGTCTGTTCAAATTTTTGGCCCGCCTTTTAAAATGGGTCATTTGGGGTGCCTGGGTAGCTCAGTTGGTTAATCCACTGCCTTTGGCTCAGGTCATGATTCTGGAGTCCGGGGATCGAGTCCCACATCAGGCTCCCTGCTCAACAGGAAGTATGCTTCTCCCTCTGACCCTCCCCCCTCTCATGCTTTCTCTCTCTCTCTCTCTCTCTCTCAAATAAATAAATAAAATCTTTTTAAAAAGGGGGGGGGTCACTTGTTTGGTTACTAGCGACTTTAAGTCCTTTACGTATTCTGGAGACAAGGCCCTTATACAAGAACGCCATAAGTGCTTCCCTTAATAGACCAAATATCCTACTGATTTCCTCTAACTGTTCCCTCACCCAGCCAGACTCTCCCTCTGGTGGCACCACAGTCTAAACACTGAAGTGAGGGCAGAGGCAATACAGTCTGAAACCCCAGGAGCCGGTCTAGTCACAGCTTATCAGGAAGTCTCACCTTCCTGGGATTTGGAAGACTCAAATCCCTGCCTGCCGCTCCAGTCTGTTTTACACTCACACACTCCTAGGATGAGTGAAGATAAGTCTGTTTCTTTAAAGATACGCTAACTTTGGGGTGCCTGAGAGGCTCGGTCGGTTAAGCAGTCAACTCTTGATTTCGGCTCAGGTCATGACCTCGGGGTCATGGGATCGGGCCCCACATCAGGCTCTGCGCTGAGCATGGTGCCTGCTTGGGATTCTTGCTCTCCCTCTACCCTTCTCCCCACCCCCAGTGTGCGCACACACACCTTCCTGCTCTCTCATAAATAAATCAATCTTTAAAAAACACACTAACTTGAAGCCATTCTCGTCAGGGAACATCTCAGCCCCCCACAGAACTTTTGGCCAAGTCTAGAGACATTTTTGCTTCTCACAACTGGGTGAGCAAAGAGTTGTTCCTGAGACCTGGTAGGTAGAGGCCAGAGATGCTGCTGAAGGTCCACAAAGCACAGGTCAGCCCCCACAACAAAGAATGATGTGGAAACCCTGCCTTAAATCCATTGGCAGGTACTGCTTTTAGGTCCAGCAATAGAATGCAAAGCAAATACTGATCTAAGAGCAGGAAACCTGAGGGGATTCTCTAAGCTCTGTTGCTAACCAGGCGTATATCCTCAGGCAAAGCACCAAACTTCTCAAAGCCCCAAACTGCTCATCTGTAAAATGCAAGGCTTAACCTAAATTACCTTGAAGTTCTCCATCAGTTGCAAACAACTACAATCCTATGACTGTTGGTTCAGAACCACACAGAACTTGCAGCAGCCGTGAAATGGGCCTTAGGTTTTCAACACTTCCATGTCAACAGATGGCAACGAAGGTTGGTTCTAGGGAAGAGTCTCTGAGAAAGTGTCCGACAAAGGGGAAGGGGACCCACGCACGGTGGTTGCCATGGGGGAAGGACAAAATGGGTGAAGGGGCGTGGGAGGTGCAGGTTTCCAGTCATGGAATGAAGAGGTCAAAGGCACAGGAGAGGGAACACAGTCCACTGTGTTGCGATAGCGCTGCACGGCGACAGATGGCGGCCACACGCGTGAGCACAGCGTAACACAGAGCTGTCAAATCACACTGTCCACTCGAAACTCACACCACATTGTGTGTCAACGCTACTTGAAAAGATGGGGATCAACTACTGACCTCAGCAGGGACCTTGCCTCAACAGAGAGGGGGGAGATGACACAGGCTGCTGGACTTTCCCAACAGATGCTCCCTGAAGAGAACCTGCCCCATGGAGCTGGACCCCCACCTGCCCTCCGTTCCACCCACCGGCCCAGCTTCCACGAGGAACACGAGCTCCACGAAGCGCAGACGTGACTCTCACACGAAGGGGTGAGAGCCTTCCAGGGCCCGCATGCCCTGCAGAGCCAGTCCCCAGCTCAGAAGGGAGATGGTGTCCATGACACAGCGTCTTTGAAAACCCAGACAGGGCTCTGACAGGAGGAAGAGTCAGCTCCTGAAGGACCCCGGGACTCACCTCAGGAAAACAAGAGGCTTCCCTGTGGGCCCGGGCAGTACGAACACTGAATCTGGATCAGGTTCTGTCACTCCCGCCCTGTGGGGCGAAAGAGTAAGAACTGCACCAGTTCTTACAACAGCTGCTGCGCGGGTTAAATGAGACTGAAAATTGCTCCTCTGGGTCTCAGCAAGAGCGCACCGACGGCGAACATCTCGGACGGCCCAGGGGTAAAGTTCTTTCATTTCAAAATGACTAAAAATTAGAAACACTAATTAAGAGAGGAGACTCCCCGGGAGCACCCTGTCTCTCAGAAGCAATCCCTCTCGGAGCTGCCCATAGATATTTCTGGTGAAAGCATCACGACCAGATGGACAGAGAATGGGGAGAAGCAAGGCCAGCCTGGCGAGGAAGAGGAGTCTGCTCTTCCTGCAACAACGAGGAAACCGTGGACTCCTTGCTCCTTCCCAGCACGGTGGGGCAACGGGTGGGACCCGTTATTCACCACCGGCCACCTCTCCCCGTGTCTCTTCTGTGACAACGGAAGGCGTCCCACAGGCCTAACCACGAGGAAGCGGGGAGCAAAGGTGGGACCCAGAATGGAGGAAGCGAATGCCTTGGCCTCTGACGGGACACATTCTGGGGCCAGAGCCCCTCCCCAGCGCCCCTCAGCCTCACCCACACCTCACGTGCCTCGCACTACCCCAGCGCGCAGGGCGCTCGGAGCAGCAGGCCTTTACCCCCCTCTTGGCCCCCGTCTGCAGCCACAACTACTCCACAGCCGAGCCCAAGGCGAAGACCCTGCAGACGTGTCTGCAAACACTTTGAGCGGGTGTCAGACCTGAATAAATCCAAGAGCACCGCTCATGACCGGCTTGAAGACGGAGCACCGTGGGCTCCGTCAGGGATGCCTGTAACTTCATCAGGCCCCTGCCCGCCCGCTGGGTGCGTGGGTGCGGGTCTGGGTGCGCGCCTGGGCGCGTGCGGCTGTCAGCTCAAACCCAGAGCAGCGTGCAAAAATCAAGTCCTCTGCATTGAAGGCAGAGGCTTTAACCCACTGAGCCACCCAGGTGCCCCCGTAACCACCTTTTTATTTGGTTCCTGCCTTCGTGGGTTGGGAACGTGGGAGAGGCTGGGCTGACGGTTCTGGCTTGGGGTTCTCTTGGCGTTGGCGCAGGAGGCTGGCTAGAGCTGCGGTCACCTGAAGGTCAGCCTGGGCCGGGCGTTCGAGATGGCCCGCTCACAAGGCTGGCAGATGGCCCTGGCTACTGACCGGAGCCCTGCGGGAGCTGTTGACCAGAGTGTCTGCACGTGGCCTCTCCGGCCTGGCTGGGGGCTAGCTGGGCTCCTTGGCAGCTGGGACCGCTCAGAGTGAGCGATAGATGTCTGGTCTTGTTTGGGAGCTAGCCTCAGAAGTCTAGTGCCTCCACAGCGTTCTATGCGCAATCGGGGAGCCCCTAAGGTCAGCCCAGGATCCAGGCAGGGGCAGTCACAGATCTCATCTCTCTCCATGACACGAGTGTCAAAGATTTTGCAGACACGTTTTTAAATCCCCGCACTGACCTGTTTAACTTTTAAAGTCCCCGTCCACTCAGGGTCAGGGAATGGCCTCATGTATCACCCATCACACCTCACTGAGCATCTGGCTTTTAGGAGATGCTCAAGAAATAGATGCCAAGTGAATGAACAAAAGAACAAATGAGCTTGCAGAGTGAGGATCTGTTTGGTTTTTGGTTTTTGTTTTTTTTACTTCCCTGGAGACTCCTCTTCCTCCTCCACAGCCACAGTGGATACTACATCCAACTTTCATAGGATTGTTTAGGAATAAATGCAATCATTTACGAGGGTGGATTTTCATTGTTCCTTAGTTGTTGGGAAAACTCGAGATGGCACCACACGGCCCATCCACGTCCGCAGAGCTGCACGGCTTGCCCTCCTGCCCACGCTGAGATCTCTCACCCTGTCTGGCTGGCTCTCCTTCCTCCCCACTGCCCGGTCAGCTCTTGGCAGCCTGTCTCCAGCTCATACTCCTCCTGGATGGGCAGCGTGGGGACCAAACCTGGTGTCTTACTGTGAATCTGTCTCTCCCCTTCTGCAGGCTAGCCTGGGCAGGTTACCCCCATCCTCCTTGGTCTCGTCTGCATCTGCCTGAGGATTAGATAATACCTGTCCCACAAAGTTGTGTTGAGGGCAAAATGCATCACTGTGCACTGCGTGTTCCGGGGACCCAGCACGTAGCAAGGGTGGTGCAAGCGTGATGAGCTACAGGCACTGGCCCCGCCTTCACGGATCCCCTTTCCCTCTGAGTTCCGTGCTCTACCCACAATGAACACCCTCCAGAATCCAAAACATGCCGTGTTTTCTTTCATTTCAGTGTTGTTCCATGTGCAACTTCCTCCTACGAGGATCAACTTAAAGCCCTCAGACCAGCAGCCGGCTCATGCTAACTACCGTCCCAGTGTTGGAAATTAGGACTCTGCCTAGAATGTTCTTTCCCATCTCTCCTCTGTACCCCTCATCCCTACCCCTTGGCTAATTCCTAGTCAACTTTCCAGTCTCAGTTAAAATATTTCCTTCCAAGCTTACCCTCTCCCCGCAAACCTAGTTCAGGTGTCTTTCCAGTCAAAGACACTGCTGGTTCCTGAGGGTCCTTCTGTCGCTTACAAAAATGCTCTCCTACCCCAAGGCAGCATGTGTCTTGAGAGGGGGATGGACTGGATTTTGGCCTCTACTCACGCCTTCAACCAACAGCCAGTGAACAGCACCCCACCCCCCACCAACAAAACCACACACAGCTGCCCAACTTCTCGTGAGCACCCACGGCATTTATCACACCCCGGTGCAATCAGCCCTTGTCTGTGTCCCTCCAGAAGGAGGATTCCACAAGGCCATGGCCACAGCTGCTCCAAATGGAATCCCAATACCTAACCGAACTTCAGAGCTGCTCAGTAAATCTTTGTTAAATGAATGAATGAATGACCACGAAGGATGGACCATGGCCTTGTATTCTTCCCCTGTGCTTGTTTACATCTTCCAGGGCCCCAGTGTAAACACAAAGCCCTCAATAAGACATGCTGACTTGTCACCCATACGTTTGTGGGGTTTGTTCTGAGTACGAGAAACAGGGAGGGAAGCTTCCAGATCCTTTGCTCACATAGTGGAGTTCAGGCTCCAGCTGGAACAAGCACTCTGCTATAAGGACCCTCCGTCCAGGTGGCTTATGGACCTCTGCAAATGCCACCCTATTAAGCAGCAGGGAGCTGCCAAGCGCCCAGCTCAGTCTGCCCAGGAGTGGAGAGAATGTGTGAATGTGTTACCTAAGATTTCCCTGAAGGGTTCAGAGAGTGCCGGTTAAGGGTGCTGCCCCAGCCACTGTCGCCCAGAGCCAGAAGACAGGAATCCTGAGCCATCTGCCGGGTGAGCAGGCAGGGGACACACACACATTTGCGTGCACACAAACACCATTCAGTCCCAGAATCAGTGGGGCCCCGCATTTAGTAAGCTGGTGATAGTTGCAGCTTCTTAAAAAGGAGACAGTAAGGCAATAAGACAATGTAACCTCAGCAGTTAAGGGGCTGGTTTCAATGTGTCACTACGGGGGCAGGTAGGGGAGTGAGTGTGCTAGAAGCTGCAAAGCCTGGCGTTGGGAGTAGAACCCATGTACACGCTGGGAAGCCTGGTCCAAGCCCTGGTTTCACATTAGACACAAGCTGCCTTCCCTCTGCATCTGTGTCCCCGAGAGTCAGTGAGCAGTCAAGGGGGTCCTTCTACTCCCTGCAACTATTCTGAGAATAACATCAGAGAAACATAAAAGCTCTTTGAAAGTGGATGATTCCCTAAATTATTGTCACTGGGTTGTCTAATTCCTCTGTGTCTTCACCATGCTGCTCCGCTGCTCTCCCTCCAGGAGCCCCTCTTGCTGTCTTCATCCTTCCAATGGCCCCTGATAGTCCATCTGGCTCAGCCAGTCGTGGGGGGACTCCTCTAGACACATATCCCAGCTTGAGGGCAGTGGTCACATCAGGTATTTTCTTGTGTCCTTAAAGCTCAGAGCCCAGCCCCTGGCCCATGGGCTCACTGACTCCAAGCCTGGGTGTACACACACGCGGGTGTGCATATGCTTGCCCTTCTCATCCACCAAGGAGCTGACCACGGGAACAGCAAGTCAACCCCTTCTGGGACAGGCACCAAAGGGCAGTCGGTGTTTTCTTATGTCAAATTGCATTGCCTTTGAAACAGAGCTCCAAAACCTCCGCTGACGCAGTCCACCAAGTTGTGGATACAGTTGACAGGTTAAAATCCAATCTGACCCACTTTAACTGACAGCAGGGGAAAGGGACTTGCAGTAAGACAACACGACCCGTGGGCCACAATGGTTACTTCAGAGACTTGTTCCAAAGAGAAGCCTGAGCAGCCCACCTGTGGGCACCAACCGGAGCCATCTGGGGCTCATATCTGATTTGGCTCCAGTGACTTTTATAGCAAAAGACTTCTTATCAAGACTATTATGATCTATTAGTTAAAACAGATGTTAAAGCCATGAATCACCAAAACAAAACAGAACAAAATGGACATACCTTGAGCATTTTAACATGAGCATATAAACATAGGTTTACTAATATTTTTGAGCCTATTGGTGATCTGTCCTTTAGGTATGGGTCTACAGATTAATTGCCCAAAGTCTTCCTTGCATAAATAATACTGACCCTGATTTCTAGTTTGCTTTCTTCCAAGTGGATGAAGAACTTGAAGACATCACACAGTAAGACACAAAGATTGCTGGACGCAGACCCCTTCCACAGCTGCTTCTCTCCTTTCAACTTTTTAACTCTTGCCATTGTCTTTGTACCTAGCTCACCACCAATTTTTTTTGTAGCAACTCACTTTTACCAATTTTGTTGGAAACCCTCACCTTAGTTTCATTAACACAGCAATTAGAGGCGATTAGGTGTTAAGCACTTGGAAGAGTACCTGGCACCCAGTGGTGCTCAATGCATGTTAGCTATCTATCCTCCCACTCATTCCATTTATGTCATGATCAAATTACTCACGTTACAACAGCAAATTTACTGTTGCAAAAAGGTAAAAGCAACTTGCACAATGGACTCTTGCTACGCACTCAGCCTTAATGGAGGGGAATTACTGTGCACACAAAAGTAACATGGGCATAGAGCATACAGTAGCCATTAATGCATTTTGCAAAAGGGATGGAGACTAGCAAGTAAGTTAAATGGAGATCACGGAAGAGAACGTCTTCTCTGATGAAGTCCTTCCAATCCCTTGCCTTCTTCCCACCATAGACGCCATGGCCAACCACAGCCAATGTGTAAAGCCACACTTGGCTTCACGGGGAGAGTAACAGCAACAGTATCAGTTTTTATTTGCTGTGCCCGCTTCCACTTTGCAAGATACAAAGCTAAACCTTTCTCTGCCAAGTCTCCCTAAATTTAAGCAGGCTGGCCGAGGGCATGTTAGAACGGGTGGTCTGTGTTCACTTGAGTTGAGCATTCTTTGAATAAAGGACTTAGTTATAACGCTTTAGTTCTTTAGGTCTCGTTTTCATTCTTGTAGGCCAACTGTCAATTGCCGTGGAATTTCAGGCAGAGATAATCCACAATCCTGTGTGCCTTAAAAATCAAAATTGACCAGCATCCTCACCAAACCAGGCACCACACTGAAAAAGGGATTGGTCCCCAGTGGGCCTTAATGCTCATTCGAATCTCCGTGCAAAATAGGGGAACAAGGACAGAAAGTGGCTGGCCTAAGGCCTTGGGTGAGGGCAGGATTAGCGGGACGAGAAACCAAATCCCAACCTCCTGACCTCTCGTCCCAGCAGCTACACTGCCTTCCCATGGCCCATGTTAGAGGTAAATGGCTTAAAGAGGGCTTTACTAGGTTGAAGTCAACATTAGAAAACGGATTCCACCAACACGATCCATGGCCCTCTGCCTTGAATAAGAATTTACCTAAAGAAGAACAGAGGTCTTACTCCTGAGGGACTGATCTCGAGGGACTGATCGCAGCTTTCAGGCCAAAGTTCCTGAAAAGACTGGTTCAGGGAGTTCCTACCACGAAAGAAAGAGTCAAGAATCCTCCCCAGCAAAGGTGAGCTGGCCTCAGCAGTAATCGGGAAATAAGCTAGTTTAAGTCACCGCCCTCTCCCCAGACACCAAGATGAATTCAATAGCTCATACAAGGATTACTGCGCTTCTTCGAGGGTTAAGGGTAAGCCGAGGCCCTGATGAACACGTTACCATCCAGATGATACCACTTTACTCCCAAATAACCAGTGATTTAGCTCCAGGAGCCTGCCCCGACAGCGCTGGGGAGGGGGATGGATGAGGGAGCCCGCAGGATCTGCGTCAGAGCAAGCTGGTGAATGGCGGCCTTGAACCTGCCAGTCTCGCTGAAATCGG
>PISX010000108.1:10109-48907 GCA_004024625.1 Mellivora capensis | reverse complement strand
TCATACGCGAGGGCAGGAGGAAACACGTGCTTTTACGCCAGGCAGGTGGATAAAGTTAAGATGGTCCTGTAGCTTCTCCCGGGTGTCCTTGGGCACACTGCTCAAGCTCGCAGGCCCTCGGCTGCACAGTACAAATGGCCTATTTGAGCAATGGGTTCCCTAAAAATACTTCTCAGACGATTAAGTGAGACGGCTCTGCAAAGCATCGGGCACAGATTCATGCATTTATCAGGGTGCAGTATAATGGTTGCCTTTGGGCTGAGTAAACGAGGAAACGTTAGCACAGGGCCCCATAGAGCAGGTATTCAAGTCTGCCGCCTGGGTAGCGGGAGAGCCACCCGCAGAGGGATCACGAGGCTACACCGTCCTGTAGCACTTAAGATGGAAAGGAGCCAGATGAGCGGGTCCGGAATGAATTCCAGAATACAAAAGACCTTGGCCCACAGCAGGTGATAGATAAACATCTTTGTAATGAGAAGCTACACAACACGTCATGTGCCTCATGACATTATGCTGGGACGAGGAGAAGGGACGTGAACTATACAGGCTCTATTCCCAACCCACCCTGAGGATCCTTCCAGCCTCAGTTCTGATCTCTACCAGATGGACCCAAATGACCTGCATGTCCCCCCCCAGCGCTCAGACTATCTCTAGGATTTGTTCAGCTGATGAGAGAGAGGTATAGGCCAAGGACAAGCCCACATGTATGCCTATGTGTCTGCATGGGGTGTCTTGGGAAGGGGTGAGGCGGGCTAGCCCTCCTCCCATGCCAGCCCCATGTAGACCAAGAGACAGAATGCCAGGGATTAACCACCGCCACCTTTGTGTGACCGCCTTTGGGCGTTCAACGGGCACGGGCATGGGCATGCATGCAGGCCTGGTTTTAATTAAGCAGCAGTGTCTGTACCCATCCAGCCACCAAAGCTTTGATCTCCCCATGGGGCACGCTTCTGCTCTGCTGACTGTGCTCCCAGAGTCTGAAACACAAGCCAGCAAAAGCTTTTGACAGTTCAGCCTTGACCAAGTTCCCTGCGGCACCCACACAGGTGTGCCTGAGTGTGAGGGCCCACAGAGGGAGGCCGGGGCAGGCTTCTCTGGGTTAGGGACGTTAACCAAGCAGAGGCACAGGAGGGCCAAGGCTGGTTGCTACATATGCCATCCAACCAAGACGGGGAGAAAAATGCTCTGTTGCACGGAGACAACTAGAAGTCGGTGCAAATTCATGTGAGCTGCGGGAACCTCTCCACGACGGGAAAGCTCTCAGAAACAAGGGCCCAGGGTCTAACCTCACGATGGCTGACAAGTCTACAGAGGGTTGTAAGATGTGTGAAAGGCAAACTTTCCCCTCTGTTGCACCTATTCCCCATGTATTAAGGACTCGCTAAAGGAATTCTCAGATTTAAACCAGAAAGTCGCAGCCCCAAATCTATGGGGACAGGTAGGCTGAGTGTGTTACCAGCAGACTCAGGCTGCGCGCATCCTACCGGAACAGCACTGGAAGCAGCAGAAGGGGCTAGAGTTGGGGTGCAGTTGGGGGACCCCAGAAGGAATGGCCTGTTTTCCTGCATGAATCCAGATGCACCACTCCAACTGGCCAAGGACAGAGGGTGGTGTGTGTTGGGGCGGGGGGGCTCCTCCTATGGAACTCTGGGGACACATGCACTTTCTGGAACGGGCTCGGGACTTCTAGCAGCAGCCACTCCTCCCGTGGTGCAGCTCCTTCCAATCGGACTGGGATCACAGAGAGCGGGGCAGCAACATCTTACAGGAAGGTAGAAGCTGGGAAGAGCGGGGACATAACATGGTGCCGGGGACAGAGAGGGGGACAGACAGGCTCTGCTTGGGAGGGGCTCAGAAGCTGGGGAGAGCAGATGCCAAAGCAACCCCGCTGACTTTGTAAGAGGAAAAGGTCTACTAGAAGTCAATCCTAGGGTACAGCTCCAACAGTGTCTAGCAGCTTTCCCCTGACTTTCTGACTTTCCACCATCTATGGAGTAAGATAGCGCACTCAGTGCCTTCACCATGTAAGCCCAATGTAGCTTCCCAACCTTGCCTTCACCATGTAAGCCCAATGTAGCTTCCCAACCTTGCTTCATTAAACCCACCCTGTTTCAGAGACACCCTCAAACCCACACAAGCAGACTCCAAGGCACAAGTCTGAGAACCACTACCCTGGCTTAATTCATAAGTGCCCAGACTCTGAAGCTAGGCTGTGTAAATGTAATTCTGCTGCCTCCTCTTACTCCTTAAAGTGACCTAGAGCAAGTTCCCTAACCTCTAAGCATTTGTTTCCCTTGTAGAAAATGAAGCAGCTGTGCCCACACATCATAGGGTTATCACAAGGGTTAGAGGAAGGTAGTCATGACGAACATTTAACAACTGTATCTGGTTTGTAATAAAGTCTAAAAGCATTTGCTTCTTTAAAATTTATACAGTCAGATTCCAAGTTGGTCTCATGGACCTTCGCCCTTTCGAAGCCAGACCAGCATAAAGCCGAGGCAGGCTAACAGACGCGGGACACAAGAGAGCCCCGCAAAAGGTCCAATCCCCCGAAACGGTCCTGCAGCTGCGTCCGTGGACCCCACACATACAGCACAAAAGATCACAACATTCCCCATCTTTGGCTTCCCTGAGGAGAAGAAAAAAGAACTACTTTTTATGACACAGCAGAGGGGATGAAATGCTTTCTACAGAAGAGGCAAAATAAATCAGTTCCAATAACGGCCTTTTAATTCCCTGATCCCCAAGAGGAAGAAAGGAAATGAACAATGACAAGCATTCCAACGGCGGCCATTAACCAAGCAGCTTTTAACAGAAGCAGCATAAACCACCTTCTCCTACCCAGAAATTCAGAGATCGGGGTTTCCGCCACCTTCAGGACTCCTGGTCATGACTCTTCAAACTGAAAAGAGAGTAAGCCTTGCACTTTACAAAGCTGGGTTCACACACTCGTTGGAGTCAACCCCATTTCAACAGTGGTCAACTGAAGCCCAAGGCCTGGGTCCCCATAAGCCTCTGGGCCACAAGAGCATGGATTTTAAGTGAACTGTGTGCTCATTAAAGAGAACCTGATCTGAAACTAATGATGTACCGTCTGTTGGCTAATTGAGTTGAAATTTAAAAAAAAAAAAAAGAGAGAGAGAGAGAGAGAACCTGAAAATACGTAAATGTAGGAAGAAGAAGCCAAACACCCCGGTATCACTTGCCACAGATAACCACTGTTAATATTTGAGTGCATTTCCCTATCTTTTTTTAATACGTAGGTTTTTGTCTGGAGTTTGGTTGTTGTTACAAAATTGGCATTCTATTTATACACAATTCTACAGGCTATTTGACTTAGCATAATAAAAGTTCCCCCCCCCAAGATTCTTGTAAATTTTTAGAACATCAATATTCCATTATGTGGCCACATAATTATTATAATTATGAGCCAGTTATCAATTTATGGTATCTCAGCTGCATATCCATGATGCTATGATCAGCTTTCGGATCCAACTGTGCTATCCAGAATGGTAGCCACGACCACTGTGTTCAGCATTTTAAATACAGCCAGTGTGAACAAGAGACGTGCTCTAGGTAGAGCACAACACTGGCCTTTGAAGACTTAGCACAGCATGCATACAATATCTCATACTGATTATACTGATCTTATACTGATTATATACTGAAATAACATTTTAGATACATCGGGATAAACAGAACACATTCTCCAAACAAATGTAACCTGGTTCTTTTTGTTTCTCTTACGTGGCTCCTAGAAAATTTTAATGCACATATGTGACTTGCATTCTATCTCTATTGGACTGAGTTGTTGTAAACATTTCTCCTTTGCCAGCTGGCACAACGTGAGGTCTTGTCAGTAGAGGGTGCTGGAAGGACACCACGGTAATAAGAGGTTCTAGCTTTTGTTCTTGCTTGCAAGGCTCAACGGGAGGCTTCCTGGCCCCTGCAATGTGGGAGACTCCCGTGGCATACATCCTCCCCTCACTGAGTCTTGCTGGGGCCCCCGGTGACTTCTCCACCCTCCAGTGAGCCCCAGAGGCACTCTCTCTCAAGAGACAGAAATCTCAACGTTGGGGGACTCTCTCTCCTACTTTAACCTCTCTTAGTCCTAGAGCTAGAAGTTGCACTTATATTCTCTAAAATTCTCTTTACTGCTCTTGCAATTGGTTCTCGTTTACTAGTTAATAATTCTTTATATTCAGGGCACCTGGGTGACTCAGTCGTTAAGCGTCTGCAGCTCAGGTCATGATCCCAGATTCCTGGGATCAGCCCCGCATTGGGCTCCCTGCTGGGCGGAGAGCCTGCTTCTGCCTCTCCCACTCCCCCTGCTTGTGTTCCCTCTCTCCCTCTCTGTCAAATAAATAATACTCTTTAAAATAGTAATAATTATTATTTTTATACTCCCTTTGCCCTCGTAAAATGACCGGTCTGGTTTCCATCTCCTGCCCAGACCCTATGGATAGGGAAGTCATGGATATGGAAGTCCCAGATACGGAAGTCTCGGATATGCAAGTCCTAGACGGAGTGTCGGCGAGGCTTGGAGCACGAGCCCCACCTCCTCCATTCCCCACTGGTCTTTTCCTCCAATAACCGTCTTCTGTCCTCCCCATGGTCCATTCCCTGAAGGCAGAACTGTCACCCATGACACAACTCCCACCCTGCCATCATCACAGCAGCTGCTGGCGGGTGGCAGGTGACCAGGTGGCCGCCGAAGGGAGGGAGAGGTGACACGCAGAGAAAACAGGCAGAGGAAACAAACGTTAGCTAGCTTCTAGCCCCTACCAGCCTAGCCAATAAAAATAATGGATGTTACAAATTATCATAGAACAAGAGAAAAGTAAAAGTTACAAAAATAAAAGCAGCTGCTCATCCGTTTTGGGTGCCCTAACTGGCCCCAGGAAAATATATAAAGGAAACACAAAGAACTTTTTGGACCTGCCCTCTCCTCACCCCAGGCGCCTAGCCAGCCAGCCTCTTATTAACCGAAGGCTCTGCTCTCCATCAACAGCTCTGGATGCTGTGTCCGCACAGGCCTGGTTCCTCCTCTCACACTGACCCCTGCCTCCCCTCCCCCACAAAGCCACAGGCAAGCTACACATCCCAGGGACATTTCCGGGGACATTCAGAGCCATCAACATCAGCCCCAGACCCCAACTTCACCCCAACCCCTATCTTTAATAAAAGAGTAAGAGGAGGCGCCTGGGCAACCAGTCAAGTAAGTGTCCGACTCTTGATTTCAGCTCAGGTCATGAGCTCAGGGGCGAGAGACTGAGCCCCGCGTCAGGCTCTATGCTCTGCGCAGGGTTCACTTGGGATGAATTCTCTCTCCCTCTCTCTGCCCTGCCCCTCACTCTCTAAAATAAAATCTTACATAAATGAAGGATTAAGATGGTACCTGCTCCACGGAAATCTTAGTTCTCAGATTCCTAGGAATCCATTTTAATCAACTCCAGTTTTCTGCCCAAGTTCTCCATCTTCTGTAGCCCCTTAGACTTACTCATCGCCACCGGTTAAAGCCCCCATGTGGTAACTCCAATGCCGGGAGCTCCTGCATGGGTCTACTCCTTTTGTTTTTCCTCTTGTGTTTCCTTTGATTGGACGCTCAAACATCCGGTCATGTTTCACTGACTGTAATACATTGTCTTTGAAACGCTAGTGAGTGCGGTGAGGCTCTGAAAGACCCTCTCTTCCTCCAGAGAGGAATTACGTGCCTTTCGTAAGCAAGTGGAGAGAAGCAGCACCACCTTGATTCGATCCCGCTGATCAGAAGCTAAGTGTCGACGCGGGGAGGGCTGGTCTATCCCCCGTGCCCTCTCCCCCAACATACAACTGTCGGGTCTCCGAGCTGAAGGGGCGGGGGGCGGGGGAGGGTATCTACCAGGACCCCTCCCCTCTTGGGTGAGCCCTAGACCCACAGTTTTTCTCCCCAGTTCTGCAGGATCATTGAAAGCTCTGTGTACCTGTTTAGCCTCATTGCTGCTGCTTACAAGCCCGCAAAAACAAAGTGAGGGGAACGAGGCGCCTAACGTCAGGCTCACCTCTCAGTCTTTCCCTTCTCCCCAGGACACACAACCTCAGCAGCCCGCAGACAGACCCTGCATCATTCACATTCACACACACGACAGGCATGTGTGTTCTTTTCTAGTCTCCCCGCCGCCGCCACCGTGGAAGGATGGGTAGGAGACAAACTACTCTGTCAAAATCGGGAGAAAACGCCAGAAAGAAAGAGCTTGCTGTCGGTCAGCTTCTCAGCCCAACCTCTATGCTTTGCTCCCTTCAGAGCCTTCTGCTGCCTCACTTCTGGCTGCAAAAGGAGGCTTCTCAGCTACGCTGGCCTGCAGTGAACACCGGGTCTTTGTCCCCCGCCCCCGCCATCAACCCTGTGTTCCCTCTGCAGCCATTTCCACTTGGATCTTCTTTAACATTCTTGCGCAATCAACTGTTTTCATCGTACTGCTCCTCCTGCTCCTGCATCTCTCATGCACACATTTTAAGACCTTTTCAGAGTGTTCCGCTGGTCCTGTCTGCTCACGTGAGGAGGTCTGCTCGTCCACTTCCTGCCTCCCATGGACAACAGCTTTCCTAGCGGGCTCCGGGCTCCAGAGATCTGTTTGCAAACTCATCTCGAGTAGGAGTTTTCCCTCCTTAGCTGCCCCTCCCCGACGGCTGACACCATGGCTGGGCCGTGCCCTGTAGAATACGCAATTCTGAGCAAGGCTGGAAGGCTGGCTGTTAGGCTCTTCTCCTTTACAGACAAGGAAGCACAGGATGTCCATCAGATCTGTGGTGCTGTCCAGCCGTGGGTCCCATCACTGAGGGCCGCTGTAAATGACCGTCTCCTGCGTACTGGCGAAGAAATCTGGTCCTGCCCATGGGCCACGTGCAAGGTGCATGGACACGCTTCACTAGGGCAGGTCTTGAAGTATGAGACAGCACTTCCCCCTACCTTCCATTCCTGGTCCAAAAAATTCAATTTTTTAAAAGATGTTATTGTAGAGAGAGAGCTCATGAGAAAGAAGAGGCAGAGAGGGAGAAGGTGAAGCAGACTTCCTGCTGAGCAGGGAGCCCAATGTGGGGCTCGATCCCAGGACCCTGGATCATGACCTGAGCCGAAAGCAGACACTTCCTGACTGAGCCTGCCACGTGCCCCCAATTTTGTTTAAAAACATTTCTAGAGGAAAGAACAGAACAGTTTGTGCTGCGAACAGAGGAGAGGTTATTATGAATGTGTTTCCTATAGTCACAAAAAGCCCACAAAGTTGTTAATATGGGCCTCTTAACTATTAAAAAGCTTATATTCTTTAAAAAAGGTTATGACTTTTTTAATATATAGAAATAGATCATTCAATGGCAAATGCATTGGGGGCGGGGGGAAGACCGGGAGCATCTAGTCAATAAATGTTAAATGATAATGTTTTAATTCAGGGTGAGAATTTTATTTTTAGCTTATTTTAAACATATTTTCTGCAATCATTAATATATTGTCCAGGATGCTTTTCTTCAGCTTGCAAGGCAAAGGGAAATGAATGGTACAATGAGACCAATTTGTTCTCCCCCCACCCACACCCCCCTAGACAAATTGGCCCTTTGGGGAGGAAAAGCTAGGGGCCTCCTGGAGGAAGAGAGAGGAGCAGAGTCCAGGCCTGTCATGGAAGGCTACTAAAGAGGGGAGGATTTAAGAGCTCCCCGAGGACAGCACCAGCTTAGAAAGACACAAAGCATTAATGGGTGTATTTATCACTCACTCCCTAACTAGCAGAGCTCAGGGAAGACACACAGCCCGAAGGAGGGAAAGGGAGCTGAATCAGCTAGCAGGAGACAGTAAACGGCTAAGAAAAGTTAGGAACCGCTTCCACCAAACTGCCACAGAAAAGCCTTCCTGATGCCCCCAAACGCTGGGTTCCCATCACACTTGTTGGTTACTATGTCTCCAGTGCACCTGTCACAGTTCACGAGTGCGCCCCCCTGCAACCATGCTGGGTGTGCATATAGATCCCCGCCCAGGAGCCCAAGGCCTGGGTCTGCTCCCTTCCCCGCTGAAGCCCCAGGACCCAGTAAACGTCTCTTCAGTGAATGTAGGACACAAGCAAAAACATTCTTACAACATTCCTGGTTTCTAAACAAATCAACCTAATTTGCTTACTTTCATTTTACGAAAAGAAAAATAACTTGAGCTGTTAGTGGGCTCTAGCTAAAGGCGGGGTGACTCCTGGACTTCCATCCCAAGGAGCACCCCGAATGATCTCGGGGTGGAAGGCAAAGAACACGGGAAGTCACAATCCTCGGCCCTTTCAGGCAGGTAGGACAGCTGGAGTCGGCAAAGGGATGACCTTAACCTGGGTTAGTTGGAGAGTGAACACTTAGGAAATGACACTTGGGACGACCTGTTTGAGGCACCTTTAATCCTCTTTGGAGAAGGGCAGGCACATCATCATGTATACACAGCACTCGCCCAGACACAGCTTCTCTACACAACCTCCCTTAACAGGGACGCCCTGCAGGTGCTCATGTACCCAGTTCACAGGCTGGGGAAGGTCAGTGGCACTCAGAGGCACAGCTGGGCTGGGGCACCTGCTGTGGAGGGCGGGGGCGGGGGGCACACAGCTGCAGCTCTGGTCTATGAGCTGGAACACAGTGAGGGATGAGGATGGAGAGACCAGAAGGGAAATTCTGCCTATGACCAGTTGTGCTTTGTGTTGTGACAACAGTCCAGGCCTTCGGGAAAGGGGAGACCTTTGAATAAAATAAAAACTAATGCGTAAGAAATAAGGGGAGTGACCTCCTAACCCTGAGTTTAGAAAACACTAAAGCTTGTGCTGATCTCTATCGCCACAGGCTCCGGAGGGACCAGAATGAATGGTCTGGCTTCGGTGAGAAGCATGGTGGGGTGCTGGAGGGGCGGCAGGCATCCCGTGCCTGGCTTTTGGGTCTCGGGTCTATCACTGGGAAGAGAATCATTTCTGCTTAAAACCTTATTTTTCCTGAGATGCTTCTTTTTTAGATGCTCATTTCTCCCCATTTAAGTCTCCCCAGGACCCTCCTCCGTTTTATTCATGACCCCTGCCCGAGTCCCTGGCCTCCCTCTGAGAAGGTCACTCTGGACCTGTGTGGTTCCATCCTGTAAAGACCATCGGTCTTAGCCAAAACCGTGGGGAGGATTCCTGGGGCAACAAAGACAGACTAGACTCCCTCCCTAACTTCTCTCTGACCTTCTGCCAAAGTTTTTCTGGATGAAGTCAGGCTCGGGGGATGGGTCCACAGCATCGCTTCTGTCTTCTTATTTAATACAGTCTTATTTTGTTTACAAATTTTAAAAAAAAAATTACAGTACATATTTTGTTTTGTTTTAGTTTTTGTTAAGGCAAAGCTTTCTATCAGAAGCGTTACCCCTCTTAGCATCGCAGCTACCTGCCTCCAACACAACATGTATTTCTCTGTTTGACCTGTCTCTGGGCTCCCAGGGTTCTGGTTCCAAGACCCCGTACCTAAAAAGTTCGACCGCCCTAAAAATCAAATAAAGCCTTAAGTTGCCACTAGCGTGTTTCCTCTACTAACAAAGTTCATTGTTCTTATAAAGCCAAGTCTCCACCAGAGGAGAAAAGAATCTGTAAATGTCAGAAGCAGGAAGAAACTGCCAGAAATACAGTCAATGCTAAAACAAACAACAGTGCCTTCAACATAGAGGCAGGCAAGAAACACATGAATGAACGAACGGTCTCAAGAATCGATCCCCACCTGACTTCCCGAGTGGGTTCCTGAGCTGCCATAGCCCAAGCCTCAAACCTGCCTAACATGGACTGAGAAAGGTCTGCCTCTCCCCTCCCTCCCTCGCTCTCCACCAGAAACCCTCCGAGATCTTGAACAAGAGGTGTTAGGACTGCACACGTTGTTCGTTACAAGGTAATGACTCTGCATTCTTTAAACCTGCAGATGCAAAGTACCAGTGAGTACAAATTAAAAATCCCTATTTACATAAACTTTCTGAAAGTGAACTGGAGGCTACCTTTCATAGATTAACTCTCCAGTTTAAAAAAAAAAAAAAAAAGATACCCTCCAGGGCACCCAGGCACAAGTGAAAGGTGCCTTTGGGGTTCAGAAATAAATTTTATATGTGTTATATAACCATGTAAGGTATTGAAATGTTTACCTGGACTCCTTTCAGGTTTCCTCCTGCAAACGGGCTAACACGCCAACAAGGGCAGCCAGTGCTCTGAACTGCAAGGCTTTGAAATTTTAATAATTTCCTACATGCCACTGAACTAGGACTATTAAAACAGCTGAACTTCGATGATTCATAAAGAAAGTATTTATGGAAACAATTACAGGCACAATTAGGAATTTTGCTCAGAAAGCGCTTAATCACAGTTTAATTGAACCCTCATCTCAACTTCGGATTTTTATTTAAATTGTTCTATGCTTTAACTGTGGAAAACCAACCCCTTTCAGATCTCCCTCCAAACATTAAGCTCCACTCAAACCCAGAAGCCTTTCCACTTGCCTTTCCTCAACCCTTGTAGGGCCTCAGCCCCTCGTCAGCCCCTCGCCAACCCCTATCCACTCTGAGGCAAGGCAGAACCTACCCTGTGACAGTTTTCAAATAATCACAGGACAGGTCTTGGTTGTGTTCCTATCCTTTACAGAGTTTCTCTGCTTTCTCAAGACAAAAAAGGGGAGGGGCATCTAGGGGAAGGTGTGAGATTAGGGGGGTAGGGAGGTGGGTCTACAAACTGCCCCTCTGAGCTGAAAGCAGAAAATCTCATAAGCAGACTCTAAACGAGGAATTTGTTCACTCGACACTTGCATGTAGCGGGAATGATCGCAACAGTCTTGCACAGAATTCCTGAACATTTTCTTAAAGATTCCACATCTTATACTCAACATCCTGGATAAAGTGTTAAGAAGTCTGTGAATGGAGTGCTCAGATCATATTACCTTTTTTTTAAAAAAAGGTATTTATTTATAAGAGAGAGAGAGAGAGAATAAGCAGGAGGGGAGAGAGAGAACACCAAGTGGACTTTATACTGAGCGTGAAGCCCGATGTGGGGCTTGACCTCCCGATCCTGAGATCATGACCCGAGCAGAAACCAAGAGTCCAACGCTCCACCGACTGAACCACCCAGGCGCCCCTCAGGAGGTATTACAACCAGTAAATGAGCTGGGGTGCTGAGCCTCCTCGCAGCTCTCCAAGGACAAAATGAACAACAGTGTGACCTGTGTGCACAGCCCCGCACACTGGTACACACACGGTCTTCCAACCTCACATGTCCCATGGGGCCTTACCCTTGCCTCCTCAAGGAATGCAAACATCCACACGACAAATGGAAGTGACTTTTCTTTCCTCGTTTTATTGTCAGCAGTTTCATGGCTTTTCGGAACGACGTGGAATACGCCAGTTACGCTCAGCAGGAAATGCAAGGAGTCCCCGAAGAGGTCAAACATAGTATGACCTCATCGACAACCAGCAAGGCCACTGCTAGGGGCCACCTGTGTCTGGCCACGTGCCTATTGGGCTTATGACCTTGATTAATAAAAACCACAGTTGAGGAGTGCCTAAGTGGCTCAATCATTGAGCGTCTACCTTCAGCTCAGGTCATGACCCAGGGTTCTGGGTTTGAGCCCCGCATCAGGCTCTCTGCTTAGTAGGAAGTCTGCTTCTCCCTCTCCTACTCCCCCTGCTTGTGTTCTCCCTCTCGCTGTCTCTCTCTGTCAAATAAATAAAATCTTTAATAGAAAAATAAAATAAAATAGAATAGAATAATAAAAATCACAGTTGAGGCTGATGTAGCACCAAATGATTTTCATTAAAAATTATTTTTCAAAGAACCCTGCTTGATAAAGGACGCCCCAGTGTGCATCTCTGACCCATAGATAGAACAGGAACCCCCCCCCCAGTGGTATCAGTACTACGAAACCAGCCTCATACTGCGCAGAATCCACATCACACAGGGAAGACCTAGTCCACAGCAAACCCTTCAGTTAAACCCAGTCAGGTGGAAAGGGCTCTCAAAGGTCCACTCGTGCTCGAGGGAATAATGTAGGATACTAGCCACTATCGGACGTTTTCGTTGCCTCTCACAAGAATACTGCTCAGCAATCCAGCGGAGGACGAACATTAACGGTGGGCACAGAGGTAGCGTGACAGTCCCTACAACACTGGCACAGCCTCCAACCGAGCTTCCCCACGCACAGCAGCAAGGCCTGCAGAAACGCACAGCATGTGTGGGGAGACCCACACGCCCGTTCATCTCAGCATTTATCATCCCTAAGAGTTTTTTAATTCATTGGGGGAATTATTATAAAAATTATCATTTAATGGAACAGAACACTGTGAGGCTATTACACAGGAACGCAGACTATCTGCTTACACGGACGTGAAAGGATATATGTCATTTGTCAAAGAGTAAAAAGAAAAGCTGTAGAAATATGTCCTGTACAATCCCATTTTCCTGTTAAAAATCAGTAGCTGGCGGGCGCCCGGGTGGCTCCGTTGGTTAAGCAACTGCTTTCGCCTCAAGTCATGATGCCGGAGTTCCAGAATTGAGTCCCGCATCGGGCTCCCAGCTCCGTGGGCAGTCTGCTTCTCCCTCTGACCTTCTCCCCTCTCATGCTCGCTCTCTCTCTAATAAATAAAAAAAAATCAGTAGCTGGCATCTGAGCGCTTGTGCTCTGGGGCTTGTTAAATATTGACATGGGTTTTTAAATTTAACATCACTAACAGTCCTAGGACTGACTTAATATTCTCCATTTGAAAACCGAGGAGAGTCAGGCTCTTGGTGTAAAGATTTGCCTGAAGTCAAAAAGCCAGTGAGCTGTGTGGGTCAGGCACTGACATGTGTCATGTGCCTTAAAAACAAACAAACAAACAAAAAAGGAATGCAAGATTACCAGAGGTGTTAATGGTGATAAGCTCTCTAGAGAGGGAGAATGAAAGTATGATTTTAGTAACGCCTGGGTGGCTCCGTTGAGTAACGGTCTGCCTTCAGCTCAGGTCATGATCCCAGGGTCCTGGGATCGAGTCCTGCAGCGGGCTCAAGTCTGCTTCTCCCACTGCCCATCTCATGCTCTCACTCTCTCAAATAAATAAATAAATTTTTAAAAAATATTATTTCACCCTCTTCTCAACAATTAGAATTTATTTGCTCCATCAAGAAATTCCAGTTGTAAATGGAAAAAGACAGACGGACAGAGAGAAAACCCAGCAGGCCTTCAGTGCAATTCCTGAACAGATTAACACAATGCGGTCAGCCAAACCATCACCACAAACGCAGCAGTTAGAGGTTTTGGTTTCTCCCGGAGTAGAGCACTGAGCGGTAGTGGACACCTTCTGGATGACGAGACTCCTTATCTGATGTGCATACTGAAGTCGTGGACCACGTCAACTACGCCCCCTCAACGGCCCAAAGATTCCAAGCATCTGCGATACATACACGGCAGCGGGCCCTCCACACGAGGGCAGAGGGGAAGGATAGGTTTTCCTGATGAGGTCACCAAAGTGGGAGAATTTAGAGCCAGAATGAAAACAATGACCAGGGCAACACAGGAGGTCCTCATGTAAGCTTCTGTCCTTTCACAACCCAGGAATCAAACCCCAGCCCCAGAAAAGTCGCAGCAGCCTCCCAAGTCCAGATCGCAACATCTCTGTTTTATAAGTGAGAAAGCGGACTTGTGGCAAGCACACTCACGCCCGCTGGGCCAAGCACACAGGTTGGACGTGCACCCTGGACCCCGTGTGCTCTACGTACGCCGTCCATCCACCTGCCGCCCCCGTTAAGATGCCCGCTGTCCGTGGTAACCACCACCTAGACCCACGCAGGCCGCACAGCAAACCCCGAACTCCAGCTGGACACGAGCAGGGGAGGCAGATCCGAAGAAGGAAGAAACCCCCCAGTTCCTACAGCGTCCCGTCCCCCACTCCCGTGCACGGGTGAAAAGAAGCCGCGACTTCAGTCCACGGGGCGATGCTTTCCCCCCCCGGCACACATCAGAGCCTCCTAAAAGGTAAAGGCACAGGCAACAGGTTTTCCTCGCCATCTGTCTTTCCCGAGAGCAGCGATGTCTTTACAGCAAGCCCAGTGAATCCTAGAAGCAAGCTGAAAACCTGACACCATTATTCTCATGGGAGGAAGAGTCTTCCTAGAAGGCTGGATGTTTCCAGAACCGCTCCCCTGGAACGCTGTGCTGCCCACAGGGGCGACGAGCCACTCCGAAGGTGGACACGGTCCCTGACAGTTCTCCGGTGACCCACTAATGCGCCCACTCTGCCTCCTCATGACACCAGCCATTGTGACCCTCTCAAAAGGAAAAGGGTTCATCCGGTTTGGGCGGGAGAGGAAGGAAAGAGGCTCAAGGGTGAAAGCAGCGCCAGGCCCCGGATCCACAGCATGGGGGTAAAGACCACGCAGGGGTGAGAGGCTATTTGGAAAGAGAAGCAGAAGGACCAGATTCCCAGGGCTCACGAGATGGATGGAAGAGGCAAACAGGAACCCACACCCCAGACCTAAACAAATCATTCAGGGGCTGAAGTCGGACTGCCCATGTCCCCAGAGACAGTCTCACCTAACGGCCACTATGACGGAGCGCCGACGTGGGCCAGGGACGGGTGGAGGTTCCGGACACCCCTTGTCATCTGTTCCCGCAACGCCAGGAGGCGAGCGTTCTCATTCCCATTCTACAAGCAGATGGCCTGGGAGGTCGGGAGCTTGCTCCAGGAGACAGCTGGGAAGTGACAGAGTCACACCCCATACCCAGGTGTAACTGAATCCCACCCCTGCGTTCCCGTTAAGTACTAGGTAACACCAGGCTTGCACACAGAGCCGCTATCACCCCGGAGAACCCCTCCCCCCTCGCCCCGCATCCCTGGGGAATGTTCTATGATGATCCAAAAACTGAGTGAAAGACTGGTTTAGGCCAAGCCGTCAACGACCGCGTTGGTGATTTCAAGCCCAGCAATGCAGAGAAGACACATTTCAAACCGGCTGCCGAAGCAGCGAGGAGCCCACTCTGCCCAGAGTCCCATCTGTCCTGCAGCCGAGGAAGCACAGTGATCCCACATGGGTGGGCTGCTGGAGGGGACAGGCTGCCCCGGACACTCCTGACCACCTGCCTCTTGCCCGACAGGCCTGGCGCTCCAGGAACAGCAGGAGGCGGGCTGGAGTCGAGGCCACTCAGTGAGACAAACTGGTCCTGGGCAGCTTCTAGAGCGACGAGCAAACTACACGTGATCATCACCCCCGGAGACCAGCAAGCCCCCGTCCTTCCCGAAGACCCTCGCTTAAGATCTGCCGGACGAGGACACCTACAAGGCTTGGCCCAGGGTGGTGGTGGGAGTGGGAACAGTAACAGTCACACCTGTCCTCACCATGGAACCTTCCAGTGATGGCTCCGGGCACACCCAGGGAGGCTGGGTTTGAGGCGGGTCCGGGAGCTCAGGGCCCTGTCGCCAGAGCAGCGCATTCATCCGCTGGGCCTCAGGGGGCCGATAACGTCACCCACGTGTTCAGATCTGGAAGAAACAGAGGCTATTTGGGGACAAGTGACTTCACTTCAACCCAGAGTGAGACCTCAGGTCACCAGTGATTTTCAAAAATTTAAAGTCTCAGAACAGCTTAAAGTAGGAACTTCTCTGGAAGCTCAGATTTTAGGTCGGTCAAAAGTGGACCTGCTGGGATGGGCACGGAGGCGGGGCCTCCGGGAGCCCGAGGACCCCGGTTCTGATCCCAAGTCGGCCCCTCACGGACGGCGAAACCCGGAGGAAGTCAGGCTCTCCACAACTCTGTTTCATCATCTCTAACAAAGGGAATCAGGCAGCCTCCCTCGGGGTTATTTGTGAGAAGTAAATGAGACTACGTGAAGTTCCCCGTCCGCCCGCGACGGCACGGTCATCGCTGCCGCGGCACCTGCGGGTAGCGGCGGCCTCGGCCCGGTGACCCGCACGATGCCGTCACCAGTCGGTCCGAGGGTAAGCAGCGGAGCAGCCAGAAAGTCGCTGAAACACAGACGCTGATCAAATCAGAGAAATGCACAGAAAAGGGGAAGAGAGAGAGGGGGAGGAGTATACACACCGGTTTAATTATCTCCACGGGGTTAAGGCAGAGCTCCCGCCCTTCGCTCTGGCTCACGGGCACCCGCAGCTGGACTCCACACGCATTTGAACCCAGCGGTGGGGGGGATGACCCAAAAGCCAAAAACACGTGTCGGGACCCAAACGGGAAGTAGTCCAGACCAATGAAAAAGAACATCAATTTGGGGTCGGACCAAAGGGTCTGTATCTTGCTGGGTTTCTCCCTGAGCTACGTGTCCTCTAAAGGAGAGGACCCGGGGTGCCTAGGTGGCTCAGTTGGTTGAGATTCCGACTCTTGGTTTCAGCTCAGGTCATGATCTTGTGGGGGGGGCAGTCTCCAGGCTCAGTGGGAGTCTGCTCGTCCTTCCCCGTCCCCTGCTTGTGCAAGCATGCACAGCTCTCCTGCTCTCTCTAAAATAAACAAAATATTAAAAAAAAAAATAAAGGAGAGGACATGTATAAGTATCAGTCATTCACCCATCACACAACATGCACCAGAGAAACACCCTTCCTTCCCTCCAAGGCCCCCATTTGGGGCCCCTTCCCTAACCGGTGCGGGAAGATCTGGTAGCAGAGGGTGTCTGTAAATGATTACAGCAGCCATAAGGATACCTGGCAACATGCCAGGCCCTCCTTTAGACCTGCTACATAATTTTCTCTTAAAGTACCATCACGCTGCCTTAACATTTTACAATAGAGGAAACCAAGGCCCAGAGAAGCTAAGAAACCTACCCAAGGTCACACAGCTAATAACAGTAGCATCAAGCTTCGAACCCAGGCTGCCTGGTCCCAGGCCAACTATAATAACCTTACTATTCTCCTACTTCTCTAACTATAATTTTTGTTTACATTTCACAGCACTCTTAGAACTTCAACAGGCTTCTCATGTTATCTGCAAACATACTTGTGAGGTTAAAAGGTCAAATTTTAATATTCCCATTTAGAAGACGAATGAACCAAAGCACAGAGGTTACGTGACCTGCCTCAGGTATTGGGTGGGAACTCGTGCCAGGGCCAAGGTTAGAATGCGGGATACCAAGAGTCAAACTCTAGAAGCCAATGGCCCTGTGGTTACCCGGGTACTGATGACGGGATGTCTGCCGGTGTCCTTAATGTGCCCCCACCGGCGGCATTTCTCTGAGTTGGGTCAGAGCAGTTAGGCAGGCTGTGATCTTCCTTCGCCGTGACTGTGGGAAGGCGGGGTGTCTTACTGCTGGGGGGACCCACCCCACACCAGCCCAGTGAGGTCACCAGCAGAGATAAGAACAGGAATGGGACTCAGGTGGCTCGGGGCAGGCAGCAACCACTGAGAAAGAAAGCAGAGAAGGCAGCGAGGGGATGAGCATCAGGGCAGGGAAGGAAAAGGAATGTAAACAAGTGTCAGTGGGGTCGGGAGAGTGGGGGGGCGGGGAAGCAGGGCAGCACCGGAAGTGCGTGGGAGGGTCTCTGCAGCAGCCTCTGGCACCACCCCCCAGATGGGCAAACACCATCCAGACCCTGGGGTGGTCAAAGAATGCCAAGGCATGATGGTACAATCGTGTGAACAGTATGTGCACGAGAGAGATCTGATGGCTAAAAAAACAAGGCTGCTGGGGCGCCTGGGTGGCTCAGTGGGTTAAAGCCTCTGCCTTCGGCTCGGGTCATGGTCTCGGGGTCCTTGGATCAAGCCCCACGTCGGGCTCTCTGCTCAGCGGGGAGCCTGCTTCTCTCTCTCTCTGCCTGCCTCTCTGCCTGCTTGTGATCTGTCACATAAATAAAATCTTTAAAAAAAAAAAAAAAAAACAAGGCTGGTGAGATCATGAGCTATTTTTCCTGCTACCCAAATTTTACATAAGGACGTTATATTCTTTTGTAATTACTGTGAAGGGTGCTGCTCGGGCCTACAGTGCACTTGGGGATCCGGGCCTATCTGGGCTGGGGTGGGGGACCTCGGGCCATTCTGCCAGAAGACCATCGGGATGATGGACAAAGGACCCGCGAGAAGCAGGTATATCTTGAGGATATACCTCTGTGGGACCCACGAGGCACCCGCCCACAGGTGCTCAGAAATACTTGAAACAGTAGCAGGGTCCAGGCCGGGGCGTAGGGCAATTCTAAGCCAATCGATCCATCCTGTGCCTTTGCATCCCCGGACTCCTGTTTGCATCTTAGGAAAAGACCACAAACACCAGGACATGGGGGAGCAACAGAAAACCACCACCGGGGGCTGTCAAAGCTGCAACTGAAGGTCTCAGCACCTCAGTGGAGGGCACAGCAGTGTGGCTGCCTGGGAGGAGCCAGCGGGGGGCCCACCATGGCCTAGCCAGGCAGCGCCAGGCTGCACAGGGCCATGGTGGCAGCAGGGTGCTATGTGGCCCGACTCTGGTCCCAGGGCCCTAGCAGGACACTGGGACTTGTTGGGCCCCAGGGTTGGGGTGCTCAGAACAGTCATGGGGCTATAAAGGACGCGGGAAGAAAGTGGCCACAGGACCCATGAGGCAGCTTCCAGGGGTGCTCAGAGACACTTGGAGAAGCTTCCAGAGAAAGTAGCATCAAAGTCTCCCTGAGGTGTTCAGGGCAGAGCTAGAGGAATATTTCTTTTATTAAACTTGTTCTATTTTTGCTTTTTTTTTTAATGTCTTCTTTTTTTTTTAATTTCCTTATTATTTTTTTAAGATTTTATTTATTTGACAGACAGAGATCACAAGTAGGCAGAGAGGCAGAAGCAGAGAGAGAGGAGGAAGCAGGCTCCCCGCTGAGCAGAGAGCCTAATTCGGGGCTCCATCCCAGGACCCTGGGATCATGACCTGGGCAGAAAGCAGAGGCTTAACCCACTGAACCATCCAGGCGCCCCATCCTTATTATTTCTTTAAGTATTTCTTTAAGCTCCACACCCAATGCGGGGCTCAAACCCATGACCCTGAGATCAAGAGTCACATGTGCCACCCACTGAGCCAGCCAGGCGCCCCAGAGTTGTTCTACTTTTGATGCTCCACTCACTGATGCGGCCTGGAGGGAAAACAAGGGATTTTTTTTTTTTTTTCCAAAAAAGTTTAAGATTCAAAAATAACACTGATGAATTAGTAATTGAAAGCAACTCCAGGGGCAAGAGAAGTAGAGGAATAGACTAATAAACAAACTTAAGCACACAGATGGGACTCCCACGCCGTGTCAGCCATTGTTGGTGTAACAAAAGAGTGGCTAATTTCAGATGGAAAATTAGCAAAACAGAAGCTCCATAGCTCTATGAGGAGCTTTAGTAACAATCAAGAGTAAGAAATATATGAAGATGGAAGGCAAAGGAATACAAAGTAGCTAATAAGGGAAAGGATCTTTCAAAGAATCAGAAAGATGTGCGGTGGGGCGGGAAAGGTTAACCAGCCATTTGAACGGCGGAAGGATGGGAGAAACGCGGAGAATTACTTTTGATCAGAAGACAAATGATGAAGGTAAGAATCCAACCTCCAAGCAAACTAGCTCTTCCATCTACCCCTTCGCAGGGCAGCCCACCCCTGCCTTGAGCTGAGGGCTGGGTCTTAGAGACTTGACTCCTCGTGGCCAGCACCTAGCACAGTGCCCGGCGGAGAGGAAGCCTTCAGTGGGTGTTTCATGAGTAAGCAAAGAAGTGTTAAGGACGCTGAGATAAAAGCCCATCTCTGGAAGACATAGGAAGGCAAGCTCTGGTCCCTCAGGCCACCAGAGAAGGCGACTCATGCACATGGCGTTTCCTGGAATTCCATTTTTTTATACCCTTTACTGGTCTCCCATGCACAGGCTTGGTGTCCACCAGGAAGCCCAAGGTCCTCGAGAGCAGGGACCACAAATTCCTAACGTCCTCCTTCCCAGTGCTTGGCACAGAGCAGGATTTGGGGTCTTAAATAGTTATTCATTAAATGGGCTTGAATAAAGAAGATGAGAAGAGACAAGGAAAGTTACTTCTGGTGGGCAAGGTTCTTTCATTTCCATTTACCGAAGAAATGAGCTGGCTGTTTATCAGGCCTCATTGCGACAGGCATTCCGCGGGACAAAGGCAGCCTTTGAGACCTACAGGAGGGGCAGTGCCTTCCGCACAGCTCCAGGCTCGGTGTTTCCACGGGATAGCTCAGGGTCAATAGTAAAGTACGTTGGCAGAGACGCATGCCAGCGACGTTGGCACGGCACCTGCCCAGGGCTGGGACGGATTCCAGGCAGCCTGACTCAAGTCAAGAAAGCTCATAATTCATGCAGAGGAGAATTTTAAAACAATCCAATTAGTCGAGTATGACTGCAGATTGGGCAACTGAGTGTCAACCAAATTCAACAGTCAGGGCAGGAAGGAGGTGAACGGGCCCATCCCTCTTCCCCCAGAGCACATGACCCAGGTGAAGGTGAAAGGTCTCCCGTTTCTTGGATTCGAGGGCGCCGGCCATATCAACCTGTCAGCAGAAATGCCTGCACAGTTTCAGTGGGAGAGTCTCCTCCTTTAATGCAAAAATTCCTAGGCAGGCAGCTCCCTGTGTAACTACCACTAGATTAAAGGACAAGACCAAGGAGCTAATTATTAGATAAGGAAAGGCTCTGCCACAAGAAATGTAGTAGGTTATTACAGCTAGTGCTCGGGAGGAGAGTTGCCTGGGTATTTAAATGCGAGCAGAACAAAGCACAAGGGGCCGTGATCACAAATTTATGTCCTTCTTAAGGAAACATGCCAGGGTTTTTAAGTAAGTCGGGACTTCCCAACTACACCTAGGTTCCTCAGAGTTGGGGAAGTAAGCACAGGCGGCCAGCCCCGCCCTGACCCCAACCCGCCCCCCCCGGCCCCCTCTACCCCTGCCTAGATACAACCTCCCATTCCACCCACACCATTCGGGAGAGTCAGAAATGGTTTTGCTGAACAAGAATCAGCAGCTTGTCCCTTGAGATCAAAGTAGTCACGGAACGGACTTTCAAGAGACAGTCTCCAGGCTCATCTGGTAACTGGCACTGACACACACAGCTGGGCTTGTCAACACCAACCACCGTACCGACCGCCAAGCACGCCCTGGGGACCTCAGGAACTAGACATTCACAGATACAGGAAAAACAATCCTGAAATTCATAGGGAACCACAAGCAGTCAAAGCAATCTTGAGAAAGAAAGCTGGAGGCCTCACTGTACCTGATTTGAACTGTATGGTAAGGCATACAGAGAAACACATAGGCCGATAAAGGCCAATAGAAAGCCCAGAAATAAACCTTGCCTATATGGTCAGCTAATTTTCAACACACGCACCAAGGCTATACAATGGGGAAACGGTGGTCTCTTCAATAAATGGTTTTAGGAAAACTGCATATCCACCCACAAAAAGATAAAGTGGGGCCCATCTCTTAACCCACAAAAGTTAACAGATAATGGATGGAAGACTTAAAATAAGACCCCCCCAACCATAAAACTCCTAAAAGAAAACACGAGGGGGGAAGAATATTTGACATTGGTGTTGACAATTATTATTGTTTTTGGATAGGACACCAAAAGCTTAGGCAACAAAAGCAAAAATAAAGGAATGGAACTACAGCAAATTAAAAGCTTCTGTGCAACGAAGGAAACCATCAACAGAATGAAAAGGCAACCTATGGGTTGGGAGAAAATATTTCAAACTACATATCTGTTAAGGGTTAATGTCTAAAATGGCTGAGGAACTCCAATAGCAAAAACAAAAACAAAAACACACACACACACAAACAACACAATTTAAAAAATAGACAAAAGGCCTGAATAGACATTCCTACAAAGAAGACAGACAAATGGCCCAGGGTGCTCAGAATCACTACTCATCAAATAAAACTCAAGGGGCGATTGGGTGGCTCAAACAGTCAAGTGTCTGACTCTTGATTTCAGCTCAGGTCATGATCTCAGGGTCATGAGACTGAACCCCACACACTGGGCTCTTGCCTCAGTGTGGAACCTGCTTAAGATTCTCTCTCTCCTTCTCCCTCTGCCTCTCCTCCTACCCCACGCATGCTCTCTTAAAAAATTAAAAATAAAAAATAAAATTCAAGACCATAAGAAGATATATTTTCACACCTGCTATGATGACTATTATCAACAAAACAGAAGTGTTGGAGAGGACTGGAGAAAGGGGAACCCTCATACACTGTTGGTGGGAGTGCAAACTGGTACAGCCACTCTGGAAAATGGTACGGAGGGTCCTCATAAAATTAAAAATGGGACTCCCATATGATCCTGGCTATATATCCAGAGGAAATGAAATTAAGTACCTCCGAGACGTATCTGTGCTTCCATCCTTGCTGCAACATTACTCATAATACACAATATACAGAAATGATGGAAGTGTTGCCACAGGAGGGATGAAGAAAGCAGTGTTCATCTGTATATACACCATGAACCGTTGCTCAGCTTTAAGAAAGGGGATTCTGCTATTGGCAACAGCATGGATGAACCCAGAGGACATTATGCTAAGTGGAATAAAGAGACAAAAGAAAAGCCCTGCATGATCGCATCCCATGTAGGATCTTCAATAGTCTAACATGGGAGCAGAGAGCAGTAGGGTTGGGGGCACAGAGATGGAGGCAATGGGAAGACGCTGGGACAGAAGTACGCAGTTAATGTCCTCTCCCCCAAGGACTGCTCTAATGCACAGAATGGGAACTAGAGTCAATCATTCTGTAGAGAATTCTGGAACTTTGCTGAAAGTAGATTTCAAGTGCTCTCATCACATCAAAAAAAGTAATGACATGAGGAGAGGACATGTTAATGAGCTCAACTCCAGTCATCATTTCACTGTGTATATCCAATATCAGACACCTTAAACACATACAACTTTCATTTAAAATTGTCATTGGTCTAAAGAAAGAAAGAAAGAGCGAGCGAGCAGCTCTCAAGGAAGCAGCAAAGTGCCAGGGATCAGCCAAGGGCAAAGGGACATCCAGTGGGACAGTCTCCATAGGCATCCCCAAAACTATCCTCCATCCCACCCACCTCTCCTTTCCCAGGCCTTCATCCACAGGTGGGTCCCCTACCCTGTCCCTGCTTCAGGCAAGGACACAGTTTTACTAGTGCCCTCCAGCTCTTACACACCTGCTTGGTCTCACCCTATGTCCCTCAACAGCAGTCCTCCCCTTCCTCCTCCTCCACCACCTTAACCACCGCACACGTGCCTATTACCGGGCTGGGGGCGGTGGGGCGGTCGGAGCTTACCCATTTGCCACCCCAAGCCCCAGTCCCTCAGAGGTTCCCAGTGTGGACATGTCAGTGAGGACCTGGAGAGACGAAGGCAGAGACGAGACTCTGTCCAATGAGGGCAGGGAAGCCCGCGCTGCTCACTGTTCAATCCCAACATCCAGCACAGTGTTAAATATTTGTGATGTGCCACCTGAGTCAAGAATGAAGTTCTAGGGACGTCCCGGTGGTTCAGCCAGTGAAGCGGCTGCCTTCGGCTCAGGGGATGATCCCAGGGTCCTGGGATCGAGTCCTGCATCTGGCTCCCTGCTCAGGGGAATCTGCTTCTCCCTCTGCCTCTCCTTCTCCTCCCCCCAGCTCATGCTCTCTCATTTAAAATATTTTAAATATTTTAAAATATTTAAAAGAAGAAGAAGAGGAAGAGGAGGAGGAGGAAGAAGTAAAGGCAGTGAGTGGAAAGCAGACGGCCAATGTTATGGAACGACGTGGCTACATCATGGTCTCCCCACCGTCCCAGAGAAAACCGGCCTCCCACTGCACAGCCCTAAATGCCAGGACATGGCACCGGAGACGAGTCCCTACTGTCAGCAGACAACAACCTCGAGGCCATTACACATGGTGTAAATCCATCCGGTGGATGACAGAGTGGAACCGATGCTCCCTGGAGCCTCACAAAAACGCTCTCATGGAAAGCAAGGACTTCACAGAGAGACAGTGGCCTTGAAGAGCCCAGTGATGGGGCAGTCATGGGCCTGGAACCAACAATTTCCAGAGAAGATGGATTCATTTTGGTTCTCAGTCACAGCCAGCTCCCTTGACAGCTGATTCAGAGCCATGCGGACAGGCAGAGAAGGCTGCAAGAGAGACAACACGGGCTTGCTTGCTGCTCAGTAGGGCAGGACAGCTCACAGCGAGAGTCAAGTACGGGGGGAGGGGGGCAGTCACTGGCCCCGGAAGGACAAGCCAAGACCACAGCCAATAAACCCTCTGATTTACCCAGGGCTCTCTGAGCCCCCACATCTCAGCTCACTTCCCACCCAAAAGTTTTTCAAGAAATGTAATGACAGCAATGTTCTTGGCCCATTGGAGCCCTCCTTGGAATACCCATCCCCACCAAGAACTTAGTCTTCAGCTGCCAGCTCTGCTCATCTCCCTTCCCCTTCCCTCCCCAAGGATTTCAAGATTCAAGGAAAATTAATATATAATTTTTCTTACATGCACAGGGTCAGATAGGATTTTGAAGCCCCCAGTCTGGTCACGATCTGCTACTTGGATCTCTGCCAGGCCAGGATCAGCCTCGGCAGGAAGACCCCCGGAGAGGAGAGCGCTTTTCCTCTTGGGTTATTTCACGTTCCACCAACTCTGATAGCCAGAAAATTCTAGCCAACTCTGCAATTCCTACCATACTTGGTTCTGCTCTCAGCTTCATGACAGTCTTTCCAGAAGCTGGAGACGGCTAGCGAGAGCCTGGTCTTCACAAAGTTTTGGGAAGACCCTTGCCCAACCCTCTAATAGGTTTCTCTTCCATGAGCATAAAAGAAGTGGGTTTCAGGATAAAGTTTAAGTCACATGATGGTCAGAGGCTGAAGAGATGGTGAAGTTCATTTAACTTCTCTCCCTCCAAGGGTGAAGGCAGACCCGGAGAGGAGAGGCAGGCCCAGGCCGCACAGTCAGGTTAGATGTGAGCTCCCCTCCCTTCTGGATCTCCCCATAGTGAGTTCTCCTAGAAGACACTCCTCATTTTCCCAAGAGAACTGTGGTCTGTCCTCACAAATGCCCCACCACACACACGCATACACGCACATGCACGCGCACACCCCAATTCAGCACTGCTCCTAACTTACAGGCTTAGACCTTCAGCCTTTGGTTATCCTAGAACAACCTTGCAGGTAAAACTGGGGCCCACATTTGGAAGGGCACAGCAAATCCTTCTGGAAACCATTCCTAAGCAAATTTAGGACCATCTGATACAAATAGCCAAACCCGGGCCCCGCGGAGTTGTAAGGCCATCAATGAGAAGCCAGAGGGCTCTATGAGCCTATTCTACTGATCAGTTTCTTTCAAAGTAAATCTGAACCAGGAATGTGGGGTGTGTTCACTCCCTTGCAGGGCTGGCATTCTGAAGGTAAGGCATTCCAGACCCGGAAGTTGGCAAGGAGAACACAGTGAAAACCAGGAAACTGTAAGTATTTATTTAATCTGTGCTAACTGACAATGATGAACATGGCCTCAGACTTCCCATTCTGCCTGGCCTCAGGTGGAGATGGTACAACCAGGAAGACAAGCTGAGTGGACGGAGTAAACAAATATTTGTGAGACATTTATGCTATCATCTGTATACAGGCATCAAAGAGGTAATGAAAATTCTCCCCAAATTTCCCCAAGGTATTTGTAACCCGGCTGAGGGACAGCATACCTGTCATGTCTAGAACTTGGTCGATCAATGGGTCTTAGCGAGGAGTGATCTGCCCTCCAGAGAACATTTCATGGTATCTGGAGCCATTTGGGGTTGTCACAACTGCTACTGGTCCATGGTGGATAGAAGTCAAGGATGCTGCTGAACATCCCACTGGGCACAGGCCGGCCCCCCAACAAAGGATTATCTGGTCCAACATGACAGCAGTGATGAGGTTAAGAAACCCTGAAGTAGACACTCATCAGAATCCACCCAATTCGACATTTGCTGAGCGTATGCAGGTGTGAGGTTAGAAGCACTCAGGAGTAAGGCAAGTCTCTTCTCTCAAGGCTACATAAAACACTTAAATCCAAGTTGAACTGGGTGTGTAAATGCTTCAGGATCCTGAGAAAAGTAGGACAAGGGTAGGCTGGCATTCATCAGGAAGAAGATGGGTCCCCAACTTGGTCGTGGAGGGCAGGGGAGGCTGGGATGGGGCAGGCTGGGGTTGGAGGGTGGGGGATGGGGGGGCCCGGCAGGTGACCTCGCTGAGCTAGAAGGCAGCAGTGGCCTTGCTGTGCCATTGTAAGAAACATGTGCCTGGGGGACACACGAAGCCCACTGACTTCTGGTTCTCCTACCTCCTCAACAGCTACAGAAGCCGAGAACCTGCATGTCTTTCTCTCCCCCTGTTCCACAGGGCCTGGAATGGGACAGGGACTTAATGAGTAGGAAATACTTGGGAAATGACCATAAAAATAAGAACTACCATTTAATGGGCATTTGCTCCAGGCTAGAGAGTCTGCTGACCCTCACTCAATCCTCGCCCCAACCCTGTCCCGTACACCGAACTACGTGCTTAAAGGGGGATGCTGAGTGACGGAAGGAACAGGGAGATCAACAAAGAAGTCAACCAACACCTTGAACAGCTCTGCTAGACCGGTCTCTCCTCCTAACCTGGGGTCTTCCTTATTCCGACTGTTCCCCCACTTTCCGGCCTGCAACTCCCCACCCCAGCATCAGGCCGCGCACCCTCAAGGGGGCTGCCCAGCACCTAGCTGGGCAAAGCAGGGGCATCCAGTGGGTAGCTGGTGATTTTACAAGGGTCCCTAAGGCTGTTGTGGTGCTAGCACTAGGCCTAGGACCTCCTGGAGTTTCTGCTGGCCAGAGCCAGCGCCACATAAGGGACCAAAGGAGGAACGCTGCTCCAGGAACGTTCTCGGGGAAAAGGTTCAGGATCCCTGTTCCTGTGAGCCCAGGCAGCAGCTCACAGCAGTTTCTTTTCACCAGCACATTTAACACAGCCTCTAATTATGTGATAAAAATCCTACTGGCAACTGCTTTTCCCAGAGCAGCACATTCCCACCATCCAAATATTCCTCAGTCTCTAAATAATAGGGTAATTTTACAAGGCACGGATCTACAGCAGCTGCACCAGCATGAATGGGCACTGGTTAATCCCCTCTATTTATGCAGCCCTCCTACCATTTAGAGGATGCTTTCGTGGCTTTATTTCACAGGATCCAAGCAAGCAGGTTATGAGACAGGTCCCCCAATTTTCCATTTTACAGTGGGAGAAACCGAGGCTCGCTCTGAGATGTAATGTGCCTTTCCCACAGTCACACAGCAGTGTCTTCCAACCACAGCTATCTTTTCCAAGGCAATCTTCATGTGGACCAGCCACTTGGCAGGACCTACTGGCCACGGGGGCAATTTTTCATTCTCCTCTCCTATCCTATTTAATTTGTAAATAAAAAACAGTGCCTACTTGTATGTCAATAAAGAGAAATTACTGATACAAAACCAGATAATCCCTCCTCCTATTAGAACAAAGCTCAGCCAATTCAAGGGTTGGCAAGCTTTTTCTGCACAAGGCCAGGCAGCAAAGAGCTGAGGATTTTGTAGGACAGACTATCACAACCACTCAACTCTGCCCTTGGAGTGCACAATCGCCTGCAGACAATTTACACGTGAATGGGCGTGGCTTTGTGCCAATCAACTTTATATAAACCAGGACTGGGACTAGTTTGCTAACCCTTAAATCATAAGGGCTTCCTCTCTGTTAAGAACTGAATTGGGTCCCCCCCCACCAAATTCACAGGTTGAAGCCCTAAGTCCCAAAGTGACCATATTTGCAGGGAGGACCTTCAGGGAGGTGATTCGAGTTAAATGAGGTTATAAGAATGGAGGGAGCTTAATCTGAGAGCTCGGGTCCTTAGGAGAAGAGGAAAGGACACCAAGAGTGTGTACGCACAGAGAAAAGAGCAGGTGAGGACAGAGCCAGGAGGCAGCTGTCCACGGGCTAGCAAGAGAGGTCTCGCCAGAAACCAACCCTGCCAGGACCTATGTCTTGAGCCTCCAGAACCATAAGAAAATAAATTTCTGTTCTTTGGGGTGTTCTGTTGTGGTGAATTCATCTGTAGCCTAGGCAGACGAAACCACCCTCCTACAAATCGGATCAACCCAACAGAGTCAAACTCTCATAAATTAGGGACTCCGAAAAATAGTAATTTTTAGTGGTAATTAAGTTTAAAATGCCTCAGTCCACTTCCCTTTCCTGAGTTAAAGATCCCTTTATTCTAAGATGAAGATTTAGCTCAACATCACCTTGGGGTTTTTTCCCCATTTTTCTTTTCTTCCCTGTTTCTCTGAATTTTCCAGTTACTTATGTTAACATTCCCTGAGAGGCAGTATGCCACTGTTTTCCCTTTCAAAAGGTAAAGAGAGGATCCCAGGTTGCTCAGGAAGTGGTCTTTACAGCCCGAACAGTTGGCTCCGCTGAGATAAAGTGGCCCGGATATACGCAGGCTCCTGATCAGCATGTTAGTGAGGTGAGCACGGGTCCAATGCACCAGAAACAATCCCCTTAAAGTGTGGGGGGAACAAACCTTTAGGCAATAGTTCAAGGAGGCCGCTGAAGACGAGAACTAAAGAGCCAGCAACGGGCTCCCCAAGCACCACTTGCTCGTGGCACGCACAAGGTCGTGGGAGCTTTTGGAACTCTGCAGGCCGCCTCACGCAGCCAAGGTAGCAATTACAAGCCGCTGAGCCCCGGCAAGGGAGCTGCAATTCCCAGACCCGCCATTCTGGGCTGAGCACGCCTTCCGCCGATCTCCACAGTCCTCCTTAACAAAAAGACTTAACAATGATGACACCAGAACACTCCTTGGAGAAGCTGTTATGTTGTTCTGGAAGGAACTCACAAACAGAAGCATGAGCGTGGCGGTATTAGCATCGTGTTTGGAGAGCTGCAAGGGAAACCCTGTAACTTGCAGTCCCATTTCCAAGAGACATCTGGTTTAACAAGTTTTGCTTTCTCCGGTCCCCATTCACTTCATGGTTGCTCTCTGCCAAGGGCGGGGTGGGGGGGGGGGGCACAGCAGGTAGAGAGAGAGACAAGCTTGCTTTGAAGGCTTTGCCCTGCAATCCGATGGCATAAGTCAACACCACTCCCCATTAGATAAACATCCACCACCTCCTCAAACAAAGTCAAAGCTACTTCTTAAAAACTCCCAAAATAAAACACAAACCAATCCGGGAATTGCAAGAAGAAATGAGGTCATGTGTATGCAGGCACAAGCAAGCCCACACAATCATCAACAGATGTTTGCTCCATAAACGTATAAATAATCACCAGGAACCAGCTTCCTGTCCAGGGTTCATGTTCTCATCCCTTAAGAAGCTGGGCATCGGGGGTACCTGGGTGGCTCAGTTGGTTAAGCCTCTGCCTTCAGCTCAGGTCATGGTCTCAGGGTCCTGGGATCGAGCCCTGCATTGGGCTCTCTGCTCAGCAGGGAGCCTGCTCCCCCCAACCCCCGCCTGCCTCTCTGCTTACTTGTGATCTCTGTCAAATAAAAAAAAAAAAGAAGAAGAAGAAGCTGGGCATCGGGGGCGCCTGGGTGGCTCAGTGGGTTAAAGCCTCTGCCTTCAGCTCAGGTCATGATCCCGGGATCCTGGGATCGAGCCCCGCATCGGACTCTCTGCTCAGCAGGGAGCCTGCTTCCCCCTCTCTCTCTGCCTGCCTGTCTGCCTACTTGTGGTCTCTGACTGTCAAATAAATAAATAAAATCTTAAAAAAAAAAAAAAAAAAGCTGGGCATCGGTTCGGTTTCATCTCCAGGATGAACCGATGGGCACGAGGGTTTCTGGCAACAAACTGCTGCTACATAAGGTTTTACAAAATCCCTCAATGCCTTGTTGTCCAGCCCCACGAAGGCTCGGCTCTCCATGGAGCCTAGTTATCTTCCTATCCCCTTCTGCAAAAATCTAGGGTAAATTTTAGTAGCTCCTTCTCCAAGTTCCCTGGTCCTACCCTGTAAACAAATCGCCACCCATTCACATCCCATACAAGCGCCCAGAGCCACACGTGTGCACATGTAATTCCCAGAACACTGCAGCAACACCAACCAGGTGAGTCAGAATCATCATCATTTCTTTTTTTTTTTTTTTTAAGATTTTATTTATTTATTTCACAGACAGAGATCACAAGTAGGCAGAGAGGCAGGCAGAGAGAGAGGAAGGGAAGCGGGCTCCCTGCTGAGCAGACAGCCCGATGCGGGGCTCGATCTCAGGACCCTGAGACCATGACCTGAGCCGAAGGCAGAGGCTTCACCACTGAGCCACCCAGGCACCCCTCAGCATTTCTAAGAATTAAGGAAAGCTGGAGCTTCACATCTCCATTCTTCCATTCCACTCCCTTCCGAAAATTGTTCCAACAGCTGGGAGCAGCTGCACCAGACAGAAAGCTGGGACACCATGCCACGGAGCAAGGTGCCCTAACCTTAGAACACGCCCAAAGCAGACGGGCACAGGATGACACCAAAGGGACAGGAAGCCGTGGACCACCTTCCTCCCAGCTCCCACTGTGCACTGTTCTCGGAGCGGCCGCCCCACTTCGACACCCGCCAGCCACCTGTGGCACCTGGGTTTCCTGCCCAGTCACCAGCTGCCCAGAGGAAGGGAACACAAAAGCCATTTTTAGTCTCTCCACCCCTAGTGACAAGTCCTCTAAGACTCCTAGTCTCAAGATGGACAAAAATCGAAGGAAGTGACATGTAAGCTGAAATCTGAAAGAGGACTAAGAGTTTGGGTGCAGGACTGGGGCTGGGGGGAGCCGTGCACTACACGTGGAAGGTCTGGAAGCAAGGAGAGCGTAGTCCAGCTGAAGGAAGTCCCGCCATCCTGTAAAGCAGCAGAGAAGGGAAAAAGCAGGTGGAGAAATCAGCTGGAGCCCGAAGGTTCTCTGTGGGCCCTTTCTGCCTACAATGAGAGAGTTTGCCTCATCCCAAGAGCAGGGCCGGTGCAGGGCGAGCATCCTTCAGGGGACAAAGTCAAGGGCAGCAAGCCCACGCTGCTGCGGGAACTGTCCACCAAGCCACAGGGGCCTGTGGCAGCAGTGACAAGGACAAGAATCTGTATTTACTGTGCGCTTTTCTAGACATGAAGATCCTTATGTGTCGACCCTCGGACGTTCTTGAATATCTCACCAACCTTTCTGGGCTGTTCCACCAAAGGGGGAAAAGGCCAGTTCCTCCACGGCTTGTTGGATGGGGCAGAAGAGCTCCTGGGAGAAGCAAGGCGAGCTAGCTTTCACATCCTAGGTGCTCAGCACTTAAAGATCATCTTACACTCATGCGGTGCTGTCGTGTGCATTTTCATTTCATTTGTGCCCCCCATCCCGCCCCGCAAGAGCCTCTGGGAATGCAGAACTAGAATTAGCCCCCTTGAAGTACTGAGGAGATTTTCAGGAAGCAGATACAAAGTCAGGTTCTGAAGTCATGGTGAGCGGCCTTGGGGTGGAGTAGAAAAATCGGTTAGAGAAAAAGACCATCCTCTTTGATGCTCTTTCCCTGGCGGCCCCAAGCCTGGCTTCCATGCTCCTTCCTCTGATGCCTTTTCATCATAATGCGGCCTTTTAAAATTTGCTGAAAACGTAAATGCTTTGGGGGATGGGCCCTGGGAGGAGAACCGTCTCCTTGCTTCCCATCCCAGCTTACGCTGTGGGCATTGCCCTTAAGGCGCACTGCTGGAGGGACAGTGCTAGAACCCAGAGGGGAACCTACATTCTCTACCCTGAGCCCAAGGCTCAGTCCACTACATCACCTGGATGAACGAAGAGACAAATGGACGAGCACAGATGTGGAGACGGACCAATGGACAAGCCTTTAAGGGCTCTCTATCTACCTCTTTCATCTAATGAAACTTTTCACAGGAGGAGCGCCTGGGAGGCTCAGTCAGTGGAGCATCTGCCTTCAGCTCAGGAACAGGGTCCTGGGATCGAGCCACCCCACCCCCGTTGATCAGGGGGGAGTCTGCTTCTCCCCCCCCCTCTACCCCCCCCCCCCAGCTCATGTGCATGTGCATCGCACACACACTCTCTCTCTCTTGCTCGTTAGGCCAAATAAAATTTAAAAAGTAATAAAAATAAAACATTTCACAGGAAAACATCTTCATGTCAGCAAAAGTAGATCAAACAGGACCAAAGAAATAAGCAGGTTCCAGTGACAGCCTCTTAGTGATGAGACCAGTCTCCAAGACATCACCCCTCAACAATAGCCCCCCCCCTGCACACACATGCCCCAAAAAGGCCACCACTCACGGTGGTCCTTCATAGCCAACAAACCCTTTGTGATAGGGAAGGGGGAACCAAGTCCTCGAGATGGAGTTGAGCCCGTGTCCCGAGGCTGAGCTCTGCCCTCTACCTTTCTCCCCAGTTCTCTAAGCCAACACATTCCTTTCTTATTCAAGGCAGTTAAGATTACGTTTTCTGATCACTTGGAAAACAAACATACGGGTACCAAATGTAAATTGGTACAACACTTCGGTAAAACCGTATAGCAATATACATCGAGAGTTCAAAACTGTTCCTTCACTTTGACCTGGCAAACTCACTTCCGGGAACTCAACACAAGCAATAATCTGAAATACATGCAGAGATTCATATATAATGCTGTTTGCTGCAGAAGCACAAGCCAGGAAATAAATGGAATGGCCTGCAATGGATGAAATGTTAGGTAAAATCACTTTATCTTTTTTTTTTCTTAAGATTTTATTTATTTGACAGATCACAAGTAGGCAGAGAGGCAGGCAGAGAGAGAGAGGGGGAAGCAGGCTCCCCGTTGAGCCAAAAGCCCAATGTGGGGCTCGATCATGACCCAAGCTGAAGGCAGAGCCTTTAACCCACTGAGCCACCCAGGTGCCCCACGTTTTATCTTTAAGGATAGAATATTATGAAACCATGAAAAGAGCATCTTGACCCCAAATTATTAAATGTAAGGTTAAATGTTTTCCCTTACTTAAAAAAATAAGATTCAAAATTTTTTAATGCACTATGATTTTAACTTTGTAAAGAAAAGTAAAATACACAAAAATAGAAGACAGTGGGCCACATGTTAGTAGTAGCCGCTTCTGAACAGGGGTATATCACAATTATTTCATGTTTTGTTTAATTCCTTCCTCTTCAAATGCTCTACAATGAATATGACACTTCGATGGTCAAGGAAAAAAACAGTAAAACTACCCTCCCTTGGGCTAAATGAAGGTCATTCTTCCTCCTATTAAACAGGATCACCAGGACAACCTTTCAGATATTTAAGACCCTGCCACAACCTGAGTTTTGCCCTCTCCAGCTTCAAATCCATTTTCTCAACTGTCCCCAAAGACCAGCGTGGCTTCTTCCACTCTCCTCTGAACACGTTCCAATGCATCCACAGCTCTTCAAAAAGGTGTTCTGAATTCACCACAATGCTCCAGGTACGGTCTAATAATTTACACCGAGAGAATGGGATTCTCACCTCCTTTCTTCTAGACATAGTACCTCTATTAATGTGGCCTAAGTTCCCATTTCCTTCCATCTCAGAACAGGAGTGACAAGAACAGCTCCTGTCTCAGAGACAGAGATGGAATTCACCACAAAAATACACATTTCTTCTCTCTTTTGAGAGCTCCTGGTTCTCCAAAAGTGATCCTCCCACCATCCCCTCACCAAGAATTTCTCAGAGGTGAGGTCACTCTCAACTTTACTCTGAACAAAGTCCAGAACTTTCTAAAGTCCAGGGGAGGGTGCCAGGGGAGGTACAGCAGAAGCCCTGAGCTTCATAGCTCTCTGGAGGTAACCCCTTGCCCCAGGGTCTCACAAAACACACTGGGGCACTTGGGTCAGATTTCTGTCCAACCAGTTTTCATGGGACCAGCAAGGTGGGTGGCCCCCACCCCAGGGAGTCAGAGAGTCCTGCTCCAGGTTCAGAACCCGCATAGCCTTTTAGGAGGTGAAATGGAGATTTCAGGATTCTTCCCGCGTCACCAGACAGGTCTTGAAGGAAGGTCGGGGAAACTTTAAAAAGCCAAATTCTGGGCCTGATGGAATGAATGGAAGGCCATGAGAACGGAAGGCACCCAACAGCCACCCGCAGCGACCAGGCGCTCACGCGCCAGCTTTTACCCCGTCTGGGCGGCACAAATTCTGGACACCGCAGCACCAAGGAAGGGAAGGAAAACAGCTGGCAACTTTTCCTCCCAGTTCACAGATGGGCGAACAGAAGCTGAGGAAGTGAGACGGCTTTACTGCCATCTTCCCACGAGGAGCCACCCCCAGCACCAAACAGCTTCCGTCCCCAGGCACGGGGCTCTCGCCCCCTCCCACAAAGCCAGTGGCATCCCCTGCCCTCTGGACTTTGGGACCAGAGAGGTCATTTGTATCCTGCTTAATTTGCATTTGCATACAGAATTCACAGTTCTTAATTTCAAGTGGGGAGATCAAACAAATAGGCCAGTCTTGTGCAACTGTCCTCGGACCCAGAACTGGGTGTTTTAGCCACAAGTTACTTCAGTGTTAAAACCAGCATGTTTTATTGTGCCCCAGCCTAAGAGTGCCTGAGGGCTGGCTTTTAGGTGGGTGGTTTGTGGGCACTCACTCTGGGGACAGGAGAACTTACAAGGACTTGTACAAACACAACACAGGCGATCTAGGCTCTGCTTCCAGAGATCATCAAGGGAATTCCTAGGAGTCCCAGGCTCCCAGATGCTTCTGGGTGACAGAAAGCACAGAAATCACTCGGAGCTTGGGGACACCTATATACTCCCCAGCAGGGTAGGAAAAATAGTAGAGGACACAGGGACACGGGCTTCAGCCAGCTCTGCGAGTTATTTTCTGTATATCCTCAGCAAAATGGAAATCACACCATCTTACAAAGGTTTAGAATTTTTTCTTTTCAGAAAGAGAGGGGGTGGGCAGAGGGAGAGAATTTTTTTTTAAGATTTTATTTATTTATTAGAGAGAAAGCAGTAGAGGGAGAGGGAGAAGCAGACTCCGTGCTGAACAGGGAGCCCAATGCGGGGCTCGATCCCAGGACCCCCAGTATCATGACCATAGCTGAAATCAAGAGTCGGACACCAACCGACGAAGCTACCCAGGCACCCTGGTCCTTACAGAGGTTTAAAAGATTAAATAAAACTGAAGTTTGAGGAAGCAAACAGCACATGCAGCAGAACAGAAAACCCATAAATGATGCTGTTCCCGTCTCCCACTCTTTAAGAAACATCTTGCAAGACTCCCTTCCGACCGTAGAAAATATCCATCCTGTCTCCTCCTACCTCAGGCTCCGTGTAATTCTAGAAGCCAACTCTGGGAGATTTGATGGTCAGATGTAACCTAGAGCTGCATTTGCGGTAAGGTGCGGGGAAAGGGACACAGTCCCATGCCGACCACCTGGGAGGCAGGGGACTGGAACCTCTCCGAGGACAAGAAGCTGTAAGGAGTAGCTTTGCCATATTTGATCGGTTCATCCGCATTTGCTGCATGGCTACGGCTTGTAGGACGTAACAGGAGGACAAAACCTGATCCTGTCCTCCAGCTGCTTGCTGTTGACCTGGGAAGCTGAGGCCGGGAACCGAGAGTGATTACACTCCTTCCCTCTCCGGCCTCAGGGGCCACATCTACATGGCAGACTCCATCAGGATGGTCTCAAGATGGGCACCGAGTGCGTCCAGTTTGCCATTTCACCTCCAGAGCTGGCCCAGGGAGGCTCTCCGAAACTATCAGGTCGATGCATAAAGCAGCAGCGGCAGGAGGAAATTAAGCGGGAGTCGGGCCGGGCCGTCGTCGCAGATGGCAGAGAAACAGACACAGCAAAGCCCTTGCGGCTGGGGCCCACCTCTCAGGCTCGGGCGGGAGCCATTCCCAGGTCCTCTGGAGCCCCACCCCTCAGCAAGCTCAGCAAGAACCCCCCAGAAACCTCCCATCATCTCCAGGTCTCCTTCTGGGTCAACTTTTGCGCTGAGTTTCTTAAAAGCCGATCTGGAAACGGGCAGCTCCTGACCTCTGTTCACCAAGGGCAAGATCACAAAAGACCCGGGACTGACAGGATCTTAAGAAGACCAGAGACTTCAAGCCTCGGCGCCTGGGATTCATATGCAGATGACTCTGAAGACAGACAAATACAGAAGACCTTCGGTGAAGATTACAGGCCTGCCATGCCCGTCAGTAATTAAAATGTCATTCTCTCTCTGTCCCCGCCCCCAGCCCCTAAATGAGGATAGAGACAGCCCACTCTCTTCCTACCCGCCTTGGCTCATCCCTCCTTCTGCATCTTCTTAGAAAACCATCCAGGTCAGAGTCTGCAGCCAGGGCTGGGGGGGCGGGGGTGGGGGGGAACTGAGCAGGCAGATTCGGTGTCCCTTAGGGCAGGCTGCTGTGAGCTCTCTCCATCAGAGCTTGGCAGACCAGCCCTAGGGACACAAGTTAGTCTGAGGGCAGTGTGAGCCCAGGCTGGGCAGGGCCCAGGTCGGGGACCCTCCGGCCAGGCTTCTCTGCTTCATTCAGAGGAGTGACGCTGCGGACGGCTGGTGCCCGCTGGTGGGACGAGGCCGGGAAGGCAATAAGGCCCATCCAGGCTCTAGGTCTGGCCCTGAGGGACCCAGGGCAAGTCATTTCCTCTTTCCTGAGCCTAAAGAGAGGCATGGAAACTAGACCCTATCCCGCCTTGCTTCTGTAGTCTGCGCTCCAGGCTCCACACGTCCAACCAAAAAGCACTTCACTTAGCTCTTGAGACTTATTTTAAGGCCAGGCCAGGCTCAGTGCACTTGTTCCATTTCCAAACACTCAGACCTGAAAACTTGCAGGGAAGACACCGCGACAGGAGAAAAGCCAGCAGCCGGGGTGTCCCAGCTGCTGGGGGGCTGGGGTGGGGTACAGGCACCCCCCACCCCCGCCCCTCACCAGGCAGCCCACCCCCCCACGGGAGGCAATCCAGGGGGCCCCCACAGCATCACGCAATTCAACTTGGCAACACACAGCCAGCAGGACCTCTTCCCTTTGTTCCTGCCCGTGTGGGCAACACACCACCTTTCAGGTCTGACCGCGTGTGGTCTTTGCGCCGCCTGAAGACGCTGCCTCAAGAGAGCTGGAGCACTTCCGGACGATTTGCCGTCCAGCGCCCAAGACCATGTCAATGGTGAGCTGGTTAATTATTACTCAAAGAAATGGACTGTGCCCTCCAAAACGTGTGTTTTATTGCACTTGCCAATAAACGCCCCCGTAGCTCACGGCCTCCCTCACGATGGAACGGGGACATAAAAGGAAAACCGCCCTCAGGTATTCGGTCGCTGTTCAGTTTCTCCTAAGTTACAGCAGCCGAAGGGCTGGGTGCGGAAAACAAGAGGGACGGCTCCCCTGTCCCCCAAGCCCGGGGCCCAGCCCGCTCTTGGCCTGGATTCATTCACTCCACCGGTGTTGCCGGACCATCTACGGAATGCCTGGCAGGTGTTCCCCACCGAACAGCCTCTTTGCAAGGATTTCAGTATTTAGTATAATGGGATTCTACGTATTCTGTTTTGTTTCTATCAGACGGTGTCTCGCACGGCCTATGCGGTCATGGGGACCTGCCTCCAGGATCTCCTTCCCACTGTGTCCTGGCGGTTCCCTCTGGAGAGCGAGTGCCCTCCGTCCCGGGCTTCACTGCCGTCCCAGACCCAGTTCCTGGTCCTACTCCTCCCTTTGAAGCGTCAACAAAGCAGCGTGGGCTCCGCACCACACCCCTGAGGCCCCCGCAGCGCACAGAGCTCGAGGCTGTCCTTCTGGCCTCAAAAACAGGTTGAAGGAATCAATCGATCATTCTGTATCAATCACACAGAATACAGAAACTGCTCGGAATCAATCACCCTGATTTAGAAATGAAAAGCGTGTGCGTAAATAAAACCCACAACGTGACCTGTGAGCCAAGTCTCCTTCCCCACCTCCAAACATGCCGCCCCCCCCCCAAACCCAGAGCCAGTGGACGGATTTCCATTTTCCCACATTTCCCTTCACGTGTTAAAGAAATGTGAACTCTTCGAACAGTGTAGAAACTCCCAGGAGGTGGGGCGCCTGGGCGGCTCAGTAGGTTAAGTGTCTGCCTTCAGCTCATGATCCCGGGTCCTGGGTTTGAGGCTCTGCTTCTCCCTCTCCCTCTGCCCCTCCCCTTGCTCATGTTCTGGTGCTCTCTCAAATAAATAAAATCTTAAAAAAAAAAAAAAAAAAAAAAAAAAAAAAAAAAAAGAAAAGAAAACTATCAGGAGTTAAAAGAAAGTGAAGAGCCAGCACTGAGGACGACAATGGGACCCTGTGCCTGAGAGATGACGAAAGCGCCCTCAGTACTGTCATGCCATGATTCCTTGGACAGGACACGGCCACCCAAGAGCCAGATTCCATTTCATCCCAGCTGGCCTAAGTACCCCCAGAGCTCTGGAACTCTCCTAGCACGCATCCGAGTCCCAGCTGGGAGAAGAACTGACCGGGAGACGCAAGACGCAAGGAACTGGGAAGAAAATGTATAGAAAACCCAAATCCCAGCAAGACAGTTAGGCACCAGCTCCTGCCCCGAACCGCCCCCCCCCCCAGGTACAGGACCAACCCCAAAACCTGTGTTCCATCAGCAAAGATATTCTTGTCTCAAGTACTTTTTTATCCAACAAATTCATTTAGTTATTCTGACAATGGTCTGCTTTTTCTTTTTTTTTTTTTTAGTTTTCATTTATTTATTTATTTGACACATAGAGAGAGATCACAAGTAGGCAGAGAGGCAGACAGAGAGGGAGAAGCAGGCTCCCCGCTGAGCAGAGAGCCCGATGTGGGGCTCGATCCCAGGACCCTGAGATCATGACCTGAGCCAAAGGCAGAGGCTTAACCCACTGAGCCACCCAGGCGCCCCAAGCCTGTTTTTTCTTTAAA
>PISX010000108.1:0-10009 GCA_004024625.1 Mellivora capensis | reverse complement strand
GAGAGGGAGAAGCAGGCTCCCCGCTGAGCAGAGAGCCCGATGTGGGGCTCGATCCCAGGACCCTGAGATCATGACCTGAGCCAAAGGCAGAGGCTTAACCCACTGAGCCACCCAGGCGCCCCAAGCCTGTTTTTTCTTTAAAATCAATTATATACTTGGCCCTGACCCATGACCATGAGTGAATGGATACAGTATGTGGCATATGGCTGCTCTCAAGACGCTGACAATCTTGTTGGAAAGCTAAAACTATGCCACGAAAATTCAACCCCAGAACGAGGGCTTCTGGGCCATAAAGAAAATAAGCCTGCATGAACAGGATTCCTATGGCCCGGAATGGCTGGAAAGGAGCACAGGAGGGGAAAAGGGATGCTGAAAGGTAACGGAAAAGATAAATGGCATTTTAAAACAGGACCATGATCATGAATAAGGAAAGGACAGGACAACCGACATGGTAACGGCGGGGGGAGGCAGGAAGTCAGTCCCACAGGTCCCCTGCCTGCATGAAGGACAGGATGTGCACCAGAGGGTGGAACGGGAAGTCTGAGAACAAATGGGAAAGAGAGAAGTCGGGCAGTAGCGTTTGCTCGTTTATTTATTCAGTGCCTAGACACTGAGCCCGTCGTACGTGCCAGGCACTGTGCTGGGTGCTGGGATGCTATTTAAACAGGTCGGGGGTTCAAGGACCTCACGGTACAGCCCAGCGGAGTCCACAAACATACTGGCAGTTAGCAGACAGAGTGATACACACCGAGCACAAAGTACTATGCGACAGTAAAAAGGGGGCACCAACTTCATGCTGGTAAGAAAAACAGTAATATTGGTATCTATTATCAACACTGTTATTCTTTTTCTACTATTATTTTCATTTTATAGATTTTATTTATTCGAGAGAACAAGAACATGAGCAGAGGGAGGGGGAGGGGGAGAGGGAGAAGCAGACTCCCCGCCAAGCAGGGATCCTGATGCGGGGCTCGATCCCAGGACAGACGCTTCACTCACTGAGCCACCCAGGTACCCCCTTTTTACTGTCATTAATACTGGTTTAGGGTGGGGTTTGGGTTGTTTGTTGTTGTTTTTTTCATTTTGTTTTGTTTTTGTTTTCGTTGTAAGTCAACTCTACCCTCACTGTGGGGCTCGAACTCTCCACCCAAGATCAAGAACCACATGTTCCTCCAGCGGAGCCAGCCGGGTGCCAGGTGCCCCAGTGCTGTCCTTCTTCACGGCAGCTTCCATTTACTGAACACCTACCGCACCCAAGACAGCACTGGCCGAACCCTGCATGAGAATGCAGGACAGCGAACCCTGGTTTCACAAGCTTTTTCAAGACAGAGTACCTCGACCCAACTTCTCAAGCCTCTCCTAGGATAAAACAGAAGTTAGATTTCCTCACAGCGTTAAACCCCCCTCCTACCTCCCCCTCCTGTGCCTCTGCAGCCCCAATCCCCAAGGACAGCCAAGGACTGCTGGCGAGACACTGTCTCAGAACTAAGAGCCCAGACCCAAGGTAAAGAGAACACGGGCAAACTCGCCAGCCCCACACTACAGTTTCCTGTGCTCCTTTTGATCCTCTGTGAGATCATTTTCGGGGGGAGGGGTGATTTCCATTTCCAAGATCCGCTTTGGAACAGAATACAAACCTTAAAATGTTGTAGGGAACTTTCCGCAGACACGGAACTTCCAACAGGGAAGCAGAAACCACAGTGCCCTTTGAGCAAAGGTCTCAAAACAAAACACGGGCACAGCCAGCACTGGAGATTAGTTCAATATGGAGAGGCCTTTCCTCAGCCAGGGACGGGCCCCCAAACTGACCCAGACCACACAACCTGCATGGACCAACCAGCCAGGCTCTCTGTCGTCCGCCAGGCTGGGCAGAGCATGCCTGCAAACTGGTCATGCCACAGGAATATACTCCCTGCTCAGCACTGAAATCATAAAAGGTGCTCTGGTTCCTCATTTTGCTGGAGAGAGGGAAAGAAGAAAGAGAATCTATAGGAGTCCAGGGAGGAAAGGATTGAGAAGCTGGGAAATCGTGTTTTATAAAAAGGGATCAGAGGTGGGAAACAGGGCAGATGCGTATGGGATATTTATTTAGGGCCATGCACGGGGAGCTCTGCGCGCAGACTTTGTCTCTCTGACACCTGAAGGGACAGCCTCGCACCTCCGTGGAGCCTGGGACACGGGTAGTCCCAGCAGCTGTCACTGGTGCTCTGGTGAGCTGGCCGCTTTGCCTTAGATTTTCTGGCAAATTCGTGCCAATGGCTCAGGTGGAAAGGTAATCTCTTAATTAAAAAGAAAGGAAAGAAACAGCCATCTAGAAATGGAAAATAGAGCAGCAGAATCTAACTACGGAAGGGCGGGGGGGACACGCACCAGTGAGAAAGGAGGGTTCCAGGCTTTAGGAGAAGAGTCTGAAAGAAATAGAAAAGATCTGGCTTGATATCTGAGAAGGGCCTCCTTTCCCTGGCCCCCTCTGAAATCAGGAGAGTCTTTACGGAATGGTCAGGGAAGGGAACAGACAACCCAATCAAATTCCAACAGCAGCCAAGAAAATTTAGAGTCTTTTGGCTGCTATTCAGCAAAATAGACAAACACATAGTAAATGGCAACGAGAAAAAGGAAGCACACATAATTACCCATCAACACGAATTCTTGAACACCGTCTCCTTCCTCTGCTCAAGCCTGATTGCTGATTTAGGTCCCTTTCTAAGACCTGGGGCCATTCCTGCTTTCTCCCTGCTGGAGGCTTTTCCACCTCCCACCACCCCGGCCACCACATTCCCATCAGCTCCCAGGGCCCTAGGTTCCTCCCCATAAGCCAGGGTGTTGGGACATACTCTGGTCCAGAATGGCCCAGAATCTTATCTCCCTTTACCCCAGCATACCTCCACTGCAGACTGGGACAGCCCTGAAGGCAACCTAATGAGATTCCAAAAGGGACAACCTGTTGCTAAGCAGAATGAAAATTCTGGGGCACCCGGGTGGCTCAGTCCGTTGAACCCATCTGCCTTCAGCCCAGGTCATGATCCCAGGGTCCTGGGACCTAGCCCAGCATCAGGCTCCCTGCTCAGCTGGGCGTCTGCTTCTCCCTCTCCCTCTATGCCCCCACCCCACTCATGTGTGTGCACTCTCTCTCTCCCAAACAAATAAAATCTTTTAAAAACTAAAAAATAATCCAAAATAGGGGGTCTAGAGCTGCCTCTTCTTACAGGACGGTCCAGGCTCCCACCTTTAGCCTTTCCAGCCTTAAGAGCACTGCTGCTGAAGGCAAATGGTATCTCCCAATAGCCCGAGAGTCATCCTTCAGGAACAGTTACGAAAACCCGCAACTGTCAAAACTTCCCTTCAATGTCCTGAGTGCTCCCCCAAAGCAGTATGGCCCTCTCACACAGGCATTTCTCCGCAGAGCCTGTGGGCTCCTGGCACACGAGCACACCCACCCTAACCATTCACCAGGGGGTCAGACAGGGACGTGACAGGGTCTGACTGCAATCACGAGACTGGGCTCGACACGTGCTCCAGTCTCTTCCGTGGTCGGTATGTATGTAAAGGGAGTAGGGATAGCTTCTGTCCTGCAAGAAGGTGGCAACAGGCACTCCAGGCCTCCAGATGAGTTTAAAATTCAAACACACATCAGAGTCACACAGAAAGAGGCAAAATCACCCAACAGAGAAAGGTACACAGACTAGTAAACCAGACCATAACCAGATAAGGTTATTTAAAAATCTGTATCTATGTTTACTCATACCCCCATCAGAAGGGGACTGGCCATCAGTGAAAGCACAGAGAAGCAGAATCCTATAAGCAAATGTGTATTGCCCATCGAGGCACAGACCAGAGAAGCCTTGGCCCAAAGCCACATGACGGGGGCAGGAGGGACATACTTTCCGTGGGCATGAAGGCAGCCATCAAGCCTCAGCCCGGTTCCCCAACATAAGTGTTCCCTGTACCCCTTATTCTGAACTCACCATCCGTAATTGCCTCTTCGCTCATCATTTCACTTCAATTCCAAGCCTGCCCCACCCGGTCTTGTGCTGGCTCAAAAGGCCTTCCTTCCACCCAGCGAATCACCAAACCCAAACCACATGTTCCTGGTTTAATCACACAACCAAACCACAAACCAATCCTGAAACCTTTGCCAGTTCAACAGAACCACCTTAAGAGCACCAAGGTTCACACCAGAGTCGGAGATCAACCCTGAAAAATCCCTGAGAACGTCCACTTGATGGTCCAGACCATTCTACTTCAGAATCACCTGGAATGCTTGTGAAAGCAGATTACTGGCCTTAACCCCGGAGTTTCTGGCTCCATAGTTCTTGGGTGGGGCCTGAGATTCTGCATTTCTCTGCCTTCCCAAGTGAGCCTGATGCTGCCAGTCTGGGGACCACTCTTTGGGACTCACCATTCTAGACCATTCCAGTGATCCAGGATACAGGGCTGGGAAGCCAAAGAGATGGTCATTGACTGAAAACCCCGAAGAGTTCCCTTCCCTGCAAAAGGACCACCACCTCCTACCTGAGCAGAAGTGGACCCAGTAGTTGAACAGCAGCCCCATGCCAGAATGCAAACGAGCACGTTGGCCCAGGTCATCCAGTTCTCAATCAACAGAGTAAGTCCTCAGCCAAATGAATGGTGTAATTGTAACAACAACAACAATTTTTTTTAATATTTTATTTATTTATTTGACAGAGAGAGAGAGATCACAAGTCGGCAGAGAGGCAGGCAGAGAGGAGGAAGCAGGCTCCCCGGTGAGCAGAGAGCCCGATGCGGGGCTCGATCCCAGGACCCTGAGATCATGACCTGAGCCGAAGGCAGAGGCTTTAACCCACTGAGCCACCCAGGCGCCCCAAAAGAACAAGCATTAAAAGTAACGGGCCAATAAATCATCAGGGTCAGCAGGACCGGGAGTCAGTGACCAACCCCGAGAGGGCAATGACAGGACCAGTCTGAACTCCGTTCTCTCTGCCCCAGGCCTCTCTCACCGAGGAGGAAAAGGAAGGGAATTTAGCCAGCCGTGGGGGAGAAAGCAAGAATTTCTGGAATCTCTTATCTTCCTCTGCCAGCCCAAACACAGATCCTTAAGCAACTCAGTATATCAAAGTATACAAACAAAGAGTCCTTGGGAGGCCCAGGAGTCTATCTCCTCCCACGGTCGATCCATGCCGGAGCCGGCAACTAGGGGCAGAACCTTGAAATGGCCGATGGAGCGTTGATGGAAACAGAAAGAAGCTGAGTGGCTGTCCCACGAGACTTCAGCACCGCAGGGCGCTGTGAGGGACACACTTACAAGCAGGAAAGACTCCCCCGGGAAGCTGGCGGGGGAGTCATGACAACACCCAAGGGGGCAGGTTAGCAGGCTGAAGCTGAGGGGCAGGGGCAGAAGGGTCCTTGGGGCAGCACCGGTCCCTCTGGTCTCTCCCACTCAGGTGTGCTTTCAACCTGCACTGTGTGGTGTGAACAGGGTCGGTGGCGAGCTCACACTGGATTGCTCAAGGATAGTCAAACTGAGGCCAAGAGAAAAGCTGCTTTATTAAACGATGTTTACCTGATGTGGACAGGTGTGGCTACGGGGAGGTGGACGGTCCTGGCGGGGCAACACCTCTGTCAGGGCCCCTCCTCATTCCGGCCCCCAGAAAAGCAATGCAGCAGAGACTCTCCCTGGCTTCTGGAGACAGACACTGTTCTCCAAAGAGCTTGACGAGGCTCAGCCTTGCAGCCTAGCACAGCCCTCTTCCGCCGCCGTGCTCACAGCCACCAGAACCTTACCAGTTCCTGACGTGTGTTCAGAGGAGAGAGGAACCCTGGGCTTGATGACTCCATCCAAGCAGGAAAGGCTGGCACATCACACCAGACCTCGGGGGAGGCCACCCGCACAGGAGAGACACGGATCCTGTTCGGTGCACGCCTGGGCGGGGAAGGGCTGAAAACAGGGCCCGGGTACCGCAAAAGCCACATTATCTCTATGGTAACTACAAAAAGTAAAGTTCCACACCATCTCATCTAGTGTCGATATGCAGGCCCAGATTATAAAATGGTGGGAGGCTCCTTACCGGCTGTGGCCTCGACGTTCCTTCACGATGTAGGCCGGCCCATCTCTCCAGCCTCACACTCCACAGAAACGTTCCTCCTGCTGCTGGAAGAAGCCAAGCTCATGCCCGCCTTCCAGTCTTGCATGCGCTGATCCCTCAGCCATGAACAAATCTCGGCAAGGCGGGCTCATGGCCAACATCCAAGCTCCCTCAGAAGGAGGGAGCACCACCCCAAAGCAGGCCGCCCCTTCTCCCCTTCCCTCACCCTCGATCACATCACTTTGCTTTCCTCACAGGCCTTAACCACTCCCTGACATTACCTTGTTCCTTATGTGCTTGCACTTTAACCCGTCTTCCCCACGTCAGCGTCAGCTCCATGAAGACTAGAGCCCTCACCCATCGGTCTCCCGGGGCCTAGAACGCCATCAGGTAATGGCACTCCAGCGTTCGCTGATGAAACGAGTATTTGCTGAAACTACGGGCACAGTCCTCTTCTCTGAGGAGGAGTCTGGCTCTGCACGCAAAGGTGGGCACGTTGGCATTGAAATTATAGAAAACTAGCTGCTTACGAATTGGCAGACCACTGACAAAAAGATGCCAGTTTTTCCGTAATAACTTGTTAGCAGAACTAAATGAGCACCTTAAACTTTTTCCACGTTTTGATATTTTTGCTTTTTATGATGGCAGCTTCAAGTGATAATTCTGGGTGGCTATTAATATCGAACGCAGCCAATATGGGAAAGAGCACTCCTAGACTCCCTATTGTAAGGCAAAATGGCGGGATATAAATATCACAACACAGACGGGGATACAAATCCAAGTTCGATATATTTGTGGAACACACTGAAATAATCTTAGTATTAGCCAACTGTTCAAAATTTGCCGAAAAATGAACACACTTCTCTCACTGGGATTGTTCAGCGAAACGTACTAGACTTCTGGGATGGCACAGGGTAGGACCACAGTGCAGTCTATCTCCAGCCCACCTCTGCCGCATTTCCCGAAGATTCAACAGTGCCAGCCAGATCGCGCTCCTGCACCGAAGCTGACACACTCCAGCTGTTCTCAGCCTTTGCCAGACTTGAGTCTTGGGCCACGTGATAAAAAGGAGTGGCGTGCCTGCACGCGAAAAATCCCATTTCAATAAAGCCAGTGGTCCAGGTCTTATAAGGGACATTAACAGTAGCGCATTAATCAAGCATCCTGAAAACGGCCCATAAAGAGACTGCATATGGGCCCAACTCTAGCAACAGAAATCGAGGAAGAATTCTCATGGAGCAGAAGATTGTGGAACAGAATACCAAGCCCGCTTCCCAATGGGCCACCCTAATTTGCAAAATGACTGCAAAGGGCATCATTTGCTTATGCAAAATAGCATTTTTTTAAAGATTTTATTTATTCACTTGACAGATCACAAGTAGGCAGAGAGGCAGGCAGAGAGAGAGGGGAAAGCAGGCTCCTCGCTGAGCAGAGAGCCTGATGCGGGGCTCGATCCCAGGTCCCTGGGATCATGACCTGAGTGGAAGGCAGAGGTTTTAACCCACTGAGCCACCCAGGTGCCCCCAAAATAGCATCCTTTATCTGAAGACTCCAGCATGCCATTTGACCAGAGGCTGTTCCTACTGAGATCCTAAGCAGGAGTGAGTCCGTCCCAATTTTCAAGGGTCCAGCCCCTTTCTCCACCAGGCAGGTGGGAAAGCCATCTATGGGCAATTAGGCGGGTTGACTTTGGGGTACTAAGAGTTCTCTCTGCTGCGAGAGGCCTCCTCAAAGTAAGAAGGCTAGCCGGGGAGGAGGACAACAAGATGGTATGCCATCGTGTTTCCGTGACCCCAGGAACTCCTCCAAATGCCTTCTTAGCTCCGACCTCCGCACAGCTGCAGGAGTGTAGCTGAATCAAGCACAGGCTCACGCAGCCGGTTTTCTGTCCAGCCCATCAAGTGGCACCTAAGACACTGGGAAATTCTCAATCAGGGCAACAGACAAGAGGTCACGGGCTCTGGACACCTGCTGCCACAGCAAGGCCACTCTGAATCAGATTCCCACTCACCATCCGAGACCTGTGTTTCCATGAACTATCCCATGTCCTCTCGCCAACTAGCTTCACAGATCCGTAGCATCCCTCAGCAGGCCGGACAGAGTGACAGCGAACTCAGCACACTCTTACATTCAAAAGGTATGATGCCGGGGGGTGGGGTGGGGGGACAATTTGGCAACATAAGTATCAAAAGCCTTAATATCTTACATACCTTGAGTACAATTCCATTTAGTAATTTCTTCTAAAGGAATAGTTCTGAGTGCATTCAGTAAGAGAACTACAGGGGCGCCTGGGTGGCTCAGTGGGTTAAAGCCTCTGCCTTCGGCTCAGGTCATGATCCCAGGGTCCTGGGATCGAGCCCCACATCGGGCTCTCTGCTCGGCAGGGAGCCTGCTTCCTCCTCTCTCTCTGCCTGCCTCTACTTGTCTGCTTGTGATCTCTGTCTGTCAAATAAATAAATAAAATCTTAAAAAAAAAAATAAGAGAACTACAAGGATACTGCAAGGGAGGTATGAGAAACTGGAAACAAGGGGCGCCTGGGTGGCTCAGTCATTCAGCATCTGCCTTCGGCTCAGGGTCCTGGGATCGAGCCCCACATCTCCTGGGATCGAGCCCCACATCAGGCTCCCTGCTCAGCAGGAAGTCTGCTTCTCCCTCTCCCCCTGCCTATGTTCCCTCTCTCACGGTCTCTTTTGCTGTCATATAAATAAATAAAATCTTAAAGAAAAAAAAAGAAACTAGAAAGAAGCTAAATGTCAAACAACATGGTCCTGGGTAAATAATTATGCTAGATCCATTTACTTGAATACAAATATATTTGCCATTAAAACAATGCCGTAGGGACACCTGGGTGGTTCAGTGGGTTAAGCATCTGCCTTCAGCTCAGGTCATGATCTCCAGGTCCTGGGATCAAGCCCTACATAGGGCCCCCTGCTCAGTGGGGAGCCTGTTTCTCCCTCTCCTTCTGCCCCTCCCCCTGCTTGCACATGCTCTCTAATAAAATTCTAAAAAAAAAAAAAAAAAAGAAAAAATACAATGCTGTAAAGGATTAATGCCATGAAGCAATCTTATAAAATATTAAGCAACAAAAAGATTGCAAAACCTTCTACATAAGATCTTTTTGTTAAAAATATTCCCTTTTTGTTAAAATTACATCCTGTAAGATATATACCAAAAAGCTTTGCAGTGGCTATTTCTGGCCAGTGGGATCACTGGCAAGCTCTGTATTCCTTTTTGTTTCCCCCTCATCTTTTAAAAGACTTTGATACAGTAAATGTGAAACAGGCTTCCTGTCAAAGAGAATAGGGGTTATTATTTTAAAATAATGCACTGTGGAAACATCACACAGGGTTTAAACACTCAACTGTGGGAGACAATCACAACAGCTCAGAAGCGAGCACAGTGACATTAAGATTTCTGCCCAAAGACACGCATTATACCACGGGGCCCACCAGAACGCCGTTTCACTGTGTTCCCCAAGGTCTGAAACAAATGGTGCCAGATAGAGACCCATCCCACCAGGACTGCCATATCTTGATGCTATAATTACCAGTGTTAGCTTAACATTTGCAAATTATACATATACATCTGTCACACACACACACACACACACAGAGGGAGAGAGAGAGAGAGTTCAGCAAAACAACTATGAAAGGAGAAGCAAAGAACTTGCTTTTCTGGTCCCAAGCAGAGCTTATCATCGGGCTCAGCCTCTTTTGGGACATGCTCCTAGCGAATCTTGGGAGCAACATCAGAGCCTCACTGTCCCCTGGAAGAGGAGACAGGACATGTCAGCCCAAGGTTCAGAACTGAAATCTGATTCTAGAGAAGGGAGGTGGTGCACATGCACGCTTTCTAGAAGCTGCATGAATAAGCTTTTATAAGCCCTTCGTCACAAGTCCCGTGACGTGCCTCATTGTTATTTCAGCTTTTACACTGTGTCTAG